>VZSC01016539.1:0-54198 GCA_013398225.1 Steatornis caripensis
GCAAGAGCTGGTATTATTATAGAGAGGCTGCAGAGCAATGCCCTTGGCCAAAACCCGTGTTTGTTGACAATCAATAAAGTTTTGCTGATCTTCTACATCTGTTCCTGGTGGCTCTCACAGGGCTGGTTTTGGGCTTCTGGGACGGTCCACGTGCCGCGATGCCCACCGCGACGCCCACCGTGACGCCCACAGCGATGCCCACCGCGCAGGAGGCGCCGGCAGCAGCGTGGAGCGGGGGCTCGGGGCTCTCTCTGTGCCCCCCTCCCCGGCTTCTCAGCCCAATTCGAGGGCTTGAGGTCCCTCCATCGAAACAAAGGGGAAATTTGGGTTAGGTGTGATTTATCACTCTATTATGAACAAGTTTGTGTTTTCACCAAAGTCATTCTCCTTGCCTGTACTGAATTAATTATATATTAACAACGGCGTATAATTTATATGTGGACATATACAATAAATTATGGCCTAACTCTATAATCCTACGCATATAATTAATTACATTAAACATCTACATTTTAAGCCTACAATTGGATAACCCTGAGAGACAATCCTGTTAGCATTTTTAATAAATACTTGTGTTTGAAGCTGTTTAACAGAGCACCTGATAACTGATATAGCAGTGTTAACATCTGTTCCATTATTTCCAGAGGACGTTAGTTTAACGTAATGCTCCTCACATAAAATATGCATTTGTTCTTGACTGTCAAGTGCCTCTATTATTTTATTAAAAAGTTAAAAAAGAATATAATCAGACTTCATAATTTATGTGTGACATTTTCATTACAGAAAACTTTATGCAAAATTGAATTCTAAAATTTAATTTCCTGTGATGTTTAAATTACTTACTATCTGGCTCCTCTCCAAACATTGTGATCACTCCAGGCCCCATATGAATTCTATTAAGGATATGTTTAGCTGCTGCCAAAACGTACAGGGTATTTTTCTGTGTAATTCCAAGAATATGCTCCTTAAATTTATTTTGTGCCAGTTTAAATAGTTTCCCTCACACGGGAAAGAAACGCAAGACATTTTTAACCACTGCCATGGCTTTTTTGTTGTTGTTTCCCTCCGTTTTTGGTGCCCGTCGTGGCCGTGGCCCGTGGTCCTTCAGCCCCCTTAGCCAGGAGGAGCAGTCCCAGCAGCCCGGGAAAACTCAGCCCGAGCCACAACGAAGGCTTGGGCTTTCAGGGAGCCCTGCTCGCCGCGTCTGCTGCGTGCTTTGGAAAGGAGCACGTGCGAACTCGGCATAATGAGTGTGTGGCAGAAGGACATACGGGTCGGGATTACGGTTCGTGTTGCTTCGGTTCGCAAAGCCTGGGTCTCTTGTTGCCTCCACTCCGCGTTATCTCCCCGGGCATGTCTTTAACGTCCACGTCAAGAAGAGGAAGCAAAGATCAGGCCCTGGAGAAGAGAGGGAACTGGGTAGTGAGAGCGGCTTGAGGTAAATCGGGGGGAGTGAGACCCGCGGCAGCGAAGCGGCAGGGAGGGGCGAGGGGCTGGGAGACCCTGAGGAGGCGCAGGGGCGTGCTCCGGCGCCACAGAGAAGCCACAAGACGTCTGAAATCACCCGCTTCCCTCCTTGGAGGCTGCCTGCACCGTTGGTCCCATCGCTACCATGGGTGCTCAGACCACCCGTCTCACCCAGGTCTCCCAATCTCGCCCCTCCCCTGGCAGCAGGGCTCCTCCAGCCACATCTACGGCATTGTGGACCACATCAGATTTGAGGACAAATATTTGATGAGTGAACCGGGTGCCTCTGCTGTCTCTGCAGCTATCCCAGCTCTTCCTGGCAGCTCTTTCTCAAATCAATCTGCGTTTTGCATGGCCTCATCCACCGGGAGCCAAGGCACTATCAAAGCTGAAGATCAATACATCTGTATGGGCTATCACTATCAGAGTTGGTCATTTTCTGAGCAGATCGTGTCAGTAAAACTTGGCTTCCTTCGGTGAAATAGCTTGATCTCATGAATCGTCAGAGAAATTCACAGAAAACCTTAAGGCATGTCTTTGGAAATAATTTAGCTTGCTGTCGCCGTGACGTTCGCAGCGTTTCATGTACCGCGTTCGACAGTGATGTAAGAGCTTCCAAAATGAAGGCACGCTGCCAAATTTCTGCTTCCCTCCCTCTGTCCGGTATCTGCGAGCCGCAGTCACGTCCTGCTGCCTGCCCTGCAGGTGGGAAATACGACCACGATCAAACATGTCCCAGCTCATCCCAGCACATCCGAGCTCATCCCAGCATGTCCCACCCAGTTCATCCCACCGTGTGTCAGGATGTCCCAGGTCATCGCAGAACATACCAGCACGTCCAAACACATCCCAGCTCCCCCCTGCACATCCCGTCTCATCCCAGCATGTGCCAGGTGATCCCAGCACCTCCTAGCACACCCCAGCACGTCCCAGCTCATCGTCTCTTCAGGGATGGGTGGGACAGGGATGAGCTTCTTGACATCCAGGCAGCACGGCCATGCCAACGGCTTCCCCAGCGTGCCCAGTGAAGATCGATGGAGAAGCCACACATGCGGTCCAGGTCCAGGGGCGGTTTGACTGTGCCTCTCTTTTGAAGTGCTGCTGCATGACACGACTGCTCCACAGACGCCAGGGGGAACGGTCCGGCCTGCTCCGCACGAATGCTCCCTGCAGGAGGCTCATGGAAAAGTCACGCTAAATAGAAAGGGCAATTAGGGAGTACCCCAGCACACTACCTAATGCTTATTAAATCTCTTTTCCAATCAAACCTGCCCTGACATGGGGTATACATCCAGAAGCTTTCCCTTGTGTAGGAGGTGGCCAGCTGGTCGCTGGTGGCCACGGCTGAGGGCACAGCGATGCACCGAGCGTTGAAACAGATGTCGTTGTGGAGCCTGATTTCCGTCCCCTCTAACTCGCGCTGGTGGGGCTCCTGCAGGGCAGTTTGTGCAATTTGTTTACCAGCTCAGCATTGGCAAGCTCTTCCCTTAATATTCACTTATGACAATAACCAGCCCCGTTGGGAAGGGCTGGATCGTTCCCAGGTTATGACGGCAACGTACAATGTGGCACGTCTCATGGAGAAGGAGAACGAATCCGGAGCAAAGCCAACTGCTTGGATGGAGAGGGATTTTGTACGTGCCGGGCGGTGTAAGCCCTTTACCAGGGACACGGCCTCTGCTGTCCGGCCACGTGCAGACCCATGCACTGGGACTCCCTTAGGACCCGGTCTCATTGCCGGGTTGGGGGGAGCGCGCGCTGGGGTGCTGCCATGGGAAGCCCCCCAGCAAGCGCGGCAGAGCTGTCACCGCCGGGACGGGCTCGCTCCCAGCCTAACGCCGTCTGGTTTCTCTTCTGCACCGGTAAGACAATCCGGTGGATGGAAAGCCTCGCAATTGCTGTTGGGTTTTACTGTAACTGGATGCTAACCGTGGCCAGTTGTGAGCACAGAGCTAATAAAAGATGCAGCCTGGCCGATGCCGAAGGAAGTCCGGGCAGGAATAGGATGACAGAGCAATATTGCAGGAGGTAGGATCCTGCTGAGTCTGGAAGTGCCTGATTTATTTATATTCAGCTCAAGTGAAATATTCAGAAGAAGAAAATCTTCGAGGCGTACGCTTTCGTTGCTTCCTTTCAGAAGAGAGAGGGACGCGTGTGGTATGCACCGGGTAGCGACGCTCACCCTCGCACCTCGGTCCCGCAGCAAGCAGCCTTTCCCAGTGCCCGTCCCCTATTAATTCAAGCAACACAAATCCAATACGAATTTTTTCTCTGATGCACTGCGGTTCACAAATTGGATGATGACAAAACCGGATAATTTATTACCAGTATCTTAATTTATTTATTATCGAGCACTTTATTAACCTATACGCTTTGCTGCCTGCGCATCTTTAATGGGTTTATAGTAGAATTATTCATTTATTCCTGTATGTGAAGTAGTACCTTCATAATTCACCTGTGGCGTCGTAAGATATTAATTATAGCACGCGGGGTCCCCGCTTAATAGTGAAACACTAATTGTGAAGGTAAAACACATTCTCAGTCCGGAGAGCTGCTTCTCTGAGAATCCGCTTGCCGTTTGCAGGAGCGGCGACAGTTCAGACCTCCTTGCACGTGAACGGATCGCTCGTTTTAATGAAGTCCAGATTACTGCATTCAAAGCCAATTTCCAGTCCTTACTGGATCAAAACTGTTTAGGGAGCCTGTAATGGATACGGAGAAGTGGGTATGGAGGGTTTCTCACCGTGCCCACAGGCTATCGGTGGGTGACGGAGGGTTTGGCCGCTGTGAGAAGATGCTCTCCTGCAGGGGAAGGCTTCTATGGCTTCGACCTGCCCTTTGCCACCGCCTTGGAAGCCAGAACCACCTCCCCCAGGGCTGATGCCCAGCGGCAGGCGAGTTTTGGGGAGGATTTGGCAGCTGGGCCCGAGCAGGACGGGTGTTTACAAAGAGCTGAGCGAAAAAAAAGAAGGGCACCTCACAGTGCAGGCACCGAGGCGGTAAAATCAGTATTGTGGGGAGGGGGACTGTAACAAGAAACACGTTTGGATGGAAATAACTTAATTCTGTCACAAACACCAGCTTAATGTATGCCCTTAAACTCGGAGCCGTGTACGTTTCCCTGCAACATCCGCCCGTATCGGGAGGATCTGCTCCAGCTAGACACTCTGGTGCCTCGCGCCCTTCGCTTGCATTGCTTCGCAGCAGCCATCATCATGTTTTAATGAGCCATTTTTCTATTTATCTAATGTCACCGTTTCCCCAGCAGCGCCGTACCCGTCCTGTCCAGTAAAACCCATTATCTCTATTAGGCTGCCGATAGCGCATCGGCGGGATTGCTGGCTCCCTAATTGCTTGAGCACGCTCCTCCTCCAGCTGATAGATTACCCCGAGCTAACAGCCCCTGCACCTAGTCCCCAGCGCCCCGCTACCAGCCAATCCCCAGCAATTGGGTTCTGCTTTCAGTAATAAATCCTAACCTATCAATATATAATAGGCCTTAATAATCAACAGCTATAGAGGTTGTCTGCTTCGGGAGGCCTCCGTAGAGCCGGGCGGTTTTTATCTGCCTATAATTAGCAGCAGTCAAATCCCGTTTGTGTGACAGGGTGCGATCGTCTGGGCTGTACAGGAACGATAACAGATTCTACATAGGTTCAAACATGATTTAATCGGCTACTCTGACTCTCTCGATAATGTGTACGGGTGTAAAACAGTCCAGCTGGCCCGGGAACGTGTGGGAAACATAAATACTGCGGTGGGCAGCTCTGGAGGGGAGCTTTGCCGTCGCCGCGGCGGAGGTGCCTTAGTTTTGATAGCGAAGGAGCCGTCGCGGGGTGAATGCTGTGAGAGCCGGGTAGATCCGTGCGGGGGATTTGCTAGGAGGGGCTTTGCAGGCAAGAGAAGACGTTGCTGTCGGAAAACGTCCCCAGCCAAACGCGTTTGGGTAAAGTGACTGTGCTCAGCCCCGCCGGCCGGGGAGGGGGAGGACGGGAAGGTGCCACAAAACAAGGCAATGAAACTGTAAAGTTAATGAGGAAACCGTGTACTTTTTTACAGTATAACCCTTTATAACCCCCTCCTTGGGAGCCAGGCTTTCAGGGTACTACAGTCAACACTATAAAATGGATGTTTAATGTAGCTGGGGGCCAAGAAAAACATTGTATAATTGTAGTAAGCAGCTTGCTAAGTAAAATGATAGCTTTTAAAGGATGAAATATAGCGTAGGTTCTCAGGACCGCACGGGCTCCAGCTTCACGTTGCTTCAATAACAGTTTCTTCATTTCACTCACAAATGTATCTCTGAGGAGATTTGTTACAAACACCCCTCAGCTTGGAAATAAGACGCTAACTAGATCTGCTCGCATTATTCGCGGTGAATAAATGACCTGATGCATTCGGTCCTTGCCCTGCTCCTGCGCCACGCCTGCTCTCCCCAAATTTGTTTATTCTCATCCATTTTACGCAAGCAGGAGTGCCGCCCCGCTGGCTCCCGGCGCGGCCCACAGCGTACCGGAGCAGCGCGGGATGCTCGCCTAGGATAACGGCTGCATCCGCCCTTAGGTTCGGCTGGGGAATCCTGGGGGGACCACGGCCCCCGCCCCAGCGCCTCCCAGCCCATCCCATCTCGGTCCCACCAAGACCACAGCTCCACTGCTTCCCAGCCCTGTATGATGTGGTTTGGGCTGGGTTTCTGAGGAAAAAGGGGCACAGGGAGAGGGGCTTGCTTCGCTTTGGGTTTTGCCGGTTGATGGAGTTAACGTCTTCCCCATCTCCGAACACTCAGCAGCCGACAGTTGCTATCGCACTTGGGTAAACGCAAACAAAAGCGCGCCTATGGCTTCGCTGTGGTTTAAAATATAGAGATTAATATATGTTGCATATAATACATATCCTCGTAAGGCAGGAAGCAAAGGGCATTGCTGAGGACGGGAGCAGGGCTTGCCGTGCGGCAGCCAGGCTGTGCTGGCACCTCTGTAGTGCCACGGACGGCACGTGGGTTTTGGGGGGTCCTTTGCACGGGGCTCCTGAGGGGCCACGATCCTCCTCTGCTGCGGTTCCTCCCTCGCTGCACGAAGGCAACGCTGTGCTGAAGCCACGGGCGCCCGGCCCCCCTCGCCTGGCTCTCACCCCTGCTCCGAGGTTAACTGCTTACTACGCCAAAAAGAAATACGAAGTGAACGGCAGAGCAAGCACTGCACGCTCACCAGGTTTTGTGAAATGTTTTCCAAAATGCTGGGCAGGCAGCGTGCCTTCACCCGCTAGTTGTGCTGGCTTTGCCATTGCAATGCGCAGAGCAGCCTCCTGCCGTGTTGCTCGCCGCGGGGCTCGCCGGGTGGGAAGAGCCACGGCCGCGGTCACGCTTCTGTCACGAGTCTTTCCCCACTTGCCCAAGGGAAAGCGCAGGTCCCCCAGCTGCCCTTCCCAGTGCACGCTGCCACGCTGAGAGCCACGATGCCCAGCCTGGGCCGTCCTCCGAGGTCTAACACTTCTGCTAGGAAGACCTCGATGGGATATTGTGCGTTGAACGGTGGTGAGGATGCTACCAGCAAGCTCTGACAAGCAAGGAGCTGAGCCGTTCTGGTGGCATCCAGGAGACGGTACTGCTGCAGAGAACCGGATCCTTTTCCATGTTCTTGTGACCAAATCAAAGTCTGATATCAGAGTTAGAATAGTCTCGATTTCTGTAGAAAAAGTGAGCTTCAAGTACAAACACCGCCCCCCCCCTGCCTTGGCTCCTACTTCTGGGGCCTTTTCAAACAGAGCAAAAAGCCGCGTACCTCTGCTTTCTGTATATGCACATACCGTGAAATTTCATCAGCCACCATATTTCAGAAGACAGGGATCGTGAGATATATCCCATGTAAATGGACATATCATCTGAGCAAGGCACCATTTATCAATATCACTTTGAAATGCAGTGGATGATCTGATGGGATTATGTAGATCTCAACTATCTATGGGTGAATGAAATTGGGTAACCTTAGCAACCCCAAGTACATTTGTGCAGCGATGAATCAAATGTCAGCGCGATGAGCTATGCACAAAATAAAGAAATAATTCTTTGAAATATTCCTAACAGTCTGCAGTGTATTATTTTATACGTCTCTGCCTATTATGCATTTTGGAAGCCAGCTTTAAAAAAACCCAAAGCATTAGCATTTACGTACCCCACGCCCGCATAAATGCTTACAAATAAAGCCAACACGAACCACAACCAGCAACCGCAACGACCCCGCGTTCCTCTTCTTCGTGGTGGAAAGGGCATCTCCCACCAAGCAAACCCTCTAGCTGGGAGACCGGCACAGAGCAAGGGTTATTCACACCGATTTGAAACAGCACCCGCCATCGTCAATACGGATTAAAAAAAAAAAGTTACACCCTGTAGTTTCGCTTGTGTTAAAATACTTTCAGCAGGGTGTTCTAATACCGGAAAGGTAGGAAAAACTGGGTCTCCCTTAAAAATTGAGGAAGTCAAGAAAACGTATGGTTTGGGGGGGGTTTGTTCAGTTATGTATGCCAGTATTTTGGGTGACCGTAAGATACTCGAAGCATATACTCCATCGTACTTGAACAATCAATAATTATATATGCAGTTGCAGAGACTTTCCGTATGCCTGTGCACATAGGCTTGGATCTAGACACACAACGCGCTCGTGCACGCTCCATCTTTTGTCTCCTCCGCATTGAAGCACTGAGATTTTCCAAGTTTCCTGGTTTTTTCCCATATGGAAAGCCATCCCTTTGTCCCGGCATTGCTTGGNTGTTTGGGGGGGGGGTTGTTCAGTTATTTATGCCAGTATTTTGGGTGACCGTAAGATACTCTAAGCATATACTCCATCGTACTTGAACAATCAATAATTATATATGCAGTTGCAGAGACTTTCCGTATGCCTGTGCACATAGGCTTGGATCTAGACACACAACGCGCTCGTGCACGCTCCATCTTTTGTCTCCTCCGCATTGAAGCACTGAGATTTTCCAAGTTTCCTGGTTTTTTCCCATATGGAAAGCCATCCCTTTGTCCCGGCATTGCTTGGAGACTGTAGTTCTCAGTCTGCACGTTTATTTTTAACTCATTAACGGCCACTGCACTGAGCTGCAGCAGTTGCGACCGTCCACTCCAAGATGTGTGGTAAGGACAAGGAGGGGGAAAATGCAGGGCAGGGCCGGCGGCCGCGGGGTCCCCGCTCCCCACGCAGCACCTCCGAGCTGCCGTCTCCGCCTCGGTGCTCTCTGCAGACGTGCTAATGTTTATTTTGTGGCAGCCAAAATTTTCGTGAAAGCCTGAACACTAGAAATTATGTCAATAATCGAGAAACTCAGTTTTCCTCAAAAATAGCTCCTAGTACTTGTGGTCACGAAAAAAAAACCAAACATATTCACTTCTTGGGCTTCGGTTCCCTCTTGCTTTCCAGGTCTCGGATACTGAAGAAATAGGATTACTGCTCCGCAGTCCTTCTCGGCATCACGTGCCGCGGGGTGGTCTCTGATTTCGGAGCCGGGAACCACCCATTTATTTATTTTACGATGCTTTAACCCGCTCTCGTGCTTAGCAGGCCGACAAGCTCTGCTCTCTATTTATTTTTTTTTCCGCAAACAGCTATTAAAGAATTACTGTTTCCGTAAATGCGCCTCATTCTCATGCAATATTTTCAGGTCGTGCTGGAAAGCTTCGCAATCAAACCACCCTGAGAATCACAGCGGCAGATCCGAAGCGGGCGGCCCTGTTTATTCAAAGTCGCCTTCTCCAATGGCTCTCCCGAACGGGCTGGATTAATCGTTCAGGACCTATAGCACATGCTTCAGTGAAAATAAATTACTTTATTTCTATTACACCACCGGTGGCTGTGTAACTTGATTTCATTAGCTCGAACCTGTTGAGAGTGTTCAGATTTCCATAGCAGGACGCACTCGAAATGAAAAGGTGCTTTCGATTCTCAATTAACAGAATCGTTCCCTTTCAACTGACATGAATGTTATTGAAACCAATTAGCATAGACTGGAAAATCTCTCATTAATGAGGGGAGTGTGGGTGAGTAAACAGCAATGAAAAGATGAAATTAGAGAAGAGCCTCTTCTTGTTGGCCTGAATAATTACATGCTTAGTTGCCTAATTGTCTGGTGAAAAGCCTTGCCGTGCTAGTAACAGATTGCCATGTTCATTAGGCTGCAAAAGGCCACCTGCTGCTGAGGCTCATTTTCCTGCAGTCTATATACACGTGTCGCTCCCCGGGGACTGATATTTGGACACAACACTAGCTGCGAAAAGCAAATGAGCTTGCCAATATGCTGCAATATTGTGTCCTTTATGCCAAGATACAGAAGCTTAATATGTCAAATATAATGAATAAAACCAACAGCGATAACGAAAGTTTATGAGGAAAGTGACCTTCTAACACGTCCCGGTGCAGAAGTGCAGGGCGTGCGGATGCCGCTCCCTCAATACAGATGTTCCTTTCTGGCCTGGACTGCTCCAAATTACGCAGCACAAAAGATAAATTACAACCGCTACGGCCTGAGCGATTCCTTAGACAATGGCATAATGAAAGCGTAGAATGTTAACTGTTAAAATTGGAAACAAATGTGAAATACTGAATGCTAAGAAGCGTTCATGAAAACCAGCATTGTTCGTATTTGCTCCGCTGTGGCAATAAACATCAAAGGAGGGAGGCCTCTTTGCGCCAGCCCTTCCTCAGATCACTTCGTGTCTTATAATTGCTATTTTTATGGGTCCCCTAAGCCGGGCTTTATTGTGCGGTGCTGTTTGGAGACAGAAGTCGCCCTGGGCGCAGAGGTGAGGGCTGCTGGGCCCCGGGGGACTCCTCTGCGAGCCCCGGCACGTGCGCCGTGGGGTCCCACCTGCAAAGGGGCCGGATGGAGGGATGGGTGCTGCTGGAGGTGCAACTGCGGGATGTTGTGGGTGGCTGGGATATTGCAGCCGAGCTGCCGCCCTTCCGTGGAGGGACAAATGCGACACGCAGGGCAGGGATCCAGCAAACCCAGGCTGGGAAGACTTGCCCTCTTGCAGTGCAGGGCTCCCCTACCGAAGCTAAAAGCTACCTGCTTTCTGCATGGAGTGCTCACAAAACACAACGAACTAAACAGGGAAAAAGGCAACTGAATGCACCGTTGGCTTTGGAAATGTTGGCCCTAGTTCAAGAAGCCTTGGGTGTCAAGGATGGTGCTGAAGCAAAGGGTTCAGCTCAGCACACGCCTTCGTCCCTCTGGGTCACTGGGTGCCGGTCTAACATTTATAGCTGAAATGCCTTGCTGGTGCTGTGGCAGAACGAACGAAATCCCATCTTCTGAATGCCAGCGTGGCTGGGAACCAGGACCCTGCCCAATATACTCCGCTCAGCGGTCTTTTTTGCTGCCGTTGGGGTGAGAGACAGAATTACCGGTGAACACAAATGACAAAGACCCTAAATAAACTCCAAAGGGAGTTGTGAATAGTTTACTAACCTATGAGTTACTGCAGTACCCAGGCTCTAAAAACAGCAAGCGCAGGTCTCCAAGCATTTGTGCTTCCTGTCTCGAGTGAAGTTTCCAAGCACTTCTAAGTGAAGAGGTTCACAGTTCAACAAAAAGCCAACTCACACCAAAATAACCAGCAGAAAGCATTCTGGCAGTGAAGATTGCCACTGGGAGCAGCACCACGAGTGGCTCCAGCACCCCAGGACTGAGCCCTCCACCCCACTTTCTAATCATCTCCAAATGCAAGGTCTCTTTAGTCTCTATTTTATTTTTCCCTTTTCACAGCATTGGAAGATTTTATGCACTAAGCAGGTAATGAAGCAGGAGGAACTGCCAGGGTATGGTGTGTTGGGCAGCAATGGCCTCTTGGTTCATAGTCACCAGAAAAGAAATTGAGGATGGATGGATATAGATATTGATATACACATTTGAGTGTATTATACTACTGCAAAAATAATTAGTGCCCATATATAGACCAGCTAATTAATAATATTTGCGTTGGGAGGGGGCTCACTGGTCTCCGCTGTACTACGGAGGATGAGCCCATGCAGGGACGGGGAGCCACGTCTCCCAGCAGCAGCCGCGGTCCCACGCCGGGCGAGGGGCAGCCCTCCTGCCACATCTCACAGCTGAAAACTTCTTCTAGCACAAGCTGCATCAATGTTAAAATATTCCACGCAGGCAGTTTAAGCCTCTCACAACGGCGGCACATACTGTTACATCAAACAAAACAGCACACGCTGTTGTTCCCACGTACCGCCCGTGCTGCAAGGTTTAATGCTACACGGGTTAAACACAAAAGCTTCAGACGCTATCAGTCAAAGGTCTCGGGTGACAGAGGCAGGGAAACATACGCCGCCGCTTCTGTTTTGCCAGCTTTTTGATTGCTTTTTTTGGAGAGGAGAGCGTTGAACAAGTCCTTCATTAATTCGAAGAATGAGAAGACGTGATTAAGAAATGGTTTTATCATTTTAAAAAATTATAATGGGCCTGGCAAGGAGCAAGAAACAGCCACGTGTGGGTGCTCCGTGCGTGCCTGCCAGCCCGCACAGTTGCTCTTCCAACAGAGCACCAGGACTGTGGTTCCTGGTGATGAACCCCGCTTTGGTGGTCCAAGGCATCCTTGCGCACCCCTGCATCACGGTTGTGCGCGTCTTTGCATCTCGCTCCCCCTCTCCGACATTTGTCCCACCGGTAGTGCACTTTCAGTGTTTCTCGTCGAAAACGCCTGCCTTGCTGTAGGCATGACGTGTGTTATTTAACTTGATAAACTACAGTAAACGTATTTCATCTAAATTATACATGAAGTTGCCATTAGCCTGCTGAAATTTCTAAGTGTACAATCAGACCCTGATATGGGGAGCAAGGGCACGGATGTGTTTAGAGGAAGANTGCATGAACGGTATCAGAAACCCCAGTTTGCCATTAGCAGTTCTGTGTCTCAGAGCCCACAGTCCTATTAATAACCTCGACTTGGGAAATTCTTGTGAGTAAATGGGCCATCTGCAAACCGAACTCAATGCAAGCCTTTGTGCACATCCATTAAACTTTCTGTTTATTTTGGTTTTTTCCACTGCTGACTCCACATGTTGAATGCGGTTGACCAAGCACAAGTCTAATCTCTCTCTCCCCTTCTCCATTAAAGATACTTCACTGATGAAACCGCGATGGAAGACCGTGACCCACACAGAGGTGCTTTTAGAAGTCCCTGGTTATGGGCACTGTCCTTTTCTAGCAGAACTTCACTTTCGGAAGGTATGGGGTTGGTTTGCGTCGTTGTGGTCCATGCAGTTGAGCGTGTGCCAGTCTTCCTCCCGCTTTGGACAGTCCCAGCCACCAGAAACACGGATTCATGCAGTGATGGACATTTTCAGGGCATCTTTATGCCGATGCTAGGGGCAAATCAAGAGAATTAATGAACGCACAAAAAGACCTTGTGTGTTCCCTGCTACGGACCAAATCACAAACGGGTGTTTGACTCTCTCAATGAGCAAAACTCTTGCTGAAGCCACTGTGAAAATCATCAGTTTAGATCTGCTCTCCCTTAGCTGTGGGGGCTGAGAAGTGACACCAGCGAGTCAACTCTGTGAGGCCAGTCCCAGGGTGTCTCGGTGAAGCAGGGTCCCGCTCCGACCATGGACGGGCACCACCTTGAGCCAGCCGCCTCCATCCTGTGGAGCTGGAAGGCGACATGGTTCAGCAGAGCCGGGCAGCCTTGTGCTGGTCTCTCCCCACCAGCTACTGCCCACCCATAGTCCCACCACAAAAAGCAATTTACAGCTGTACCCAAGACCATCGCCCACCCTAGCCACAGGTCTGCATAATGTTGACAAACACAATGCTAGTTTTGTGTTATTCTGAATTATTCTTATGGCTTTCACAGGTTTTATTCCATGAAATATCCGATGTGATTACATGACTTAGGGTACTTTCCAACTGGCTAAATACAATTGGCTAAATGAATTACTAAGACCAGTTTTACTACAGATTAGGGTAATTTATTGGGCAGTTTGCTNTCTTGTGGCTTTCACAGGTTTTATTCCATGAAATATCCGATGTGATTACATGACTTAGGGTACTTTCCAACTGGCTAAATACAATTGGCTAAATGAATTACTAAGACCAGTTTTACTACAGATTAGGGTAATTTATTGGGCAGTTTGCTGTTTTCCTAATAGTCTCGCCTGATTGATGGAGAGGAATGGCTATGAATGGTTTTTATGACAGAGTAACGGCAAACGCAAACTTAATCAGATGTTCCACTCTGGATTAAGTATACCCCATGTAACTTGGTTATTATGAAGGTATAATTATTTGTAATGCCTCGGAAAATTTTAAGCAATTAAGGGGAAAAAACTCGGTGAGACACATTCATGTAAAGCCGCTGGCTCGGAAGGCAGCACCACCTCACCTCCGCTGAGCTTTGGGGCAATGTGGAGGTAGGTAACGGCTGAACCTCGGAGTTCACGTCAGGGAGCTCTGCATTTCTTCTGTATTGCCCATGTGTGGATAAACCGGCGCCTTTGGAGACTCAGTCTCTACATCCGATACCTCCTGTGAGCAAAAATTTATTGTTAGTGACAAATAAACAGCAGACAATCAAGAAATAATGACCCAAACTTAATTAAGAGGTTCAAAGAAAGAGAAAACACTTTCTAGCTCTGCAGTAACGGGCTCAGAAATCACCTCTATCATAAAGGTACCACCCGCGATGGGTGCGCAGCAAAGGACGCTAATTTGATTGCACCGATTCCTTTTAATGCAAAGAGTGAATTGTTTTCAGACTGCTGATGATTAATGTGATTATTGATTAGTTGGTCAATAAGGCCATGGTGTCTAATTATTGATAATCCTCCTTTAAACGAAAGATCGAGTGTAAGGAGTGATAGTTACAGAGCTCCAAATATAAAGTGATTCAGTGTGAAGCCTGGTAATTGAAAGTCAAACTAATCCCATAAATTAAATCACAGCAATCCATAACATTTACCTGATAAATCCTTTTGAAAGCTTTATTTAACTTTCAGTGCTCGTTGAGAAAGCTGTGGCTGCACCCAGAAAGGCGCCCGCTTTGCGATGCAGGTCTGGGTTGGGGGTGCTTTTTATTAACACAAAATTATGATTTAATATCATTGTGTGTAATAACGATGCTGGTTCAGAACGCCTAATCCCACAGCTCTGTCGTTACACCTGAATGTATTTTGGAAATCTAAAGGAGCTGGTATCAGCCACACGCATATCACCTACACGCCAGCTCGTTTGCCAAGCTCTCCCTCCACGCTGTTCCGCTGCAAACCAGTTGTACTGTAAGTACAGCGGGGGGAAAGCAGCCTGTGTGCTTTTCCCAGGGATTCCTGACAGCCCCCGCAAGACTTTTTAGGTACTTGGAGGGAACGGAAATAAAACCTGGGAGATGTGATCACACATTCTGGTAAGTAAACGCGTTATCACACAGAATCACGGAACGGTAGGGGTTGGAAGGGACCTTTAGAGATCATCTAGTCCAGCCCCCCTGCTAAAGCAGNGGGGAAAGCAGCCTGTGTGCTTTTCCCAGGGATTCCTGACAGCCCCCGCAAGACTTTTTAGGTACTTGGAGGGAACGGAAATAAAACCTGGGAGATGTGATCACACATTCTGGTAAGTAAACGCGTTATCACACAGAATCACGGAACGGTAGGGGTTGGAAGGGACCTTTGGAGATCATCCAGTCGAACCCTGCCGCTAAAGCAGGTGCCCTATTAAAAGTCTCCACTGATTGATCACCTGCTCTTTAGGTAGCTAATTTGGCCCAACGGCATCCTCTGTGGCTGTAATATTCAGTAATCTAATTAGAGCGATTTTAAGTAAATGCCTCTAATCAGATAATCCTAAAAATATTCCATTCCCCAGTCTCTGAAAATGTCCTGGATTAGGACAGCCAAATTGCTGGGCAGTGTACACAGCAGCGTGAATTCCCCGCTACTTCGGCGTAGCGATGGCAGGTGATAATTTTTCATGGCTCGAAGAGCCTTAGCACACAGGTCTGCTGCTCCGAGACAGGGCAGCAATGGTTGGGGGTGTTCCAGCAATTCAGAAGTTTTCGTTCTGCTGCTTGTCACGCTACCCCTCAAGCTTCAATTTGCTGTTTGTTTCTAATCTGATGTTATGATTTTGCAAAAATTGCATTTAAGGGGCTCAAAGAAACGAAGGCTCCAGCCAGCGAATAGTCAGCGCGGAGGGCTTACGAATTCTCGTTAGCGGCTCCCCCAGACCACTAAACAAACACACGTAAATTTTCGTAACACCTGCGATGTGTCGCCATGCGATATTAAGCAATCTGTCTGTCAGACAAATCACATTGGACAACAACAAACATTTCCCGTAATGCACGGTGTCACCTCCCCCCTGCACTCCACCGAGTTTTCTTTCACCTCGACGAGAAGCGCCGGCAGCGGTTTCATATTTTTCTCCTGTTTAATCTTTCTTTTAACGTTTCCTCCAGCCCACCTCCACAAACCGCTCTTGTCTGGGGACGGGGCCCGTGTTTTTCTGGCGGTGCTGCTCCGTGCGCTCGCAGCTGAGCCAGCAGCTTTGGATCACGCTTTGGGGGTGAGCTTGTGCCGTACCATCCTTCCTTCTCCAGCATTTGTAGGCACCATCATTACAGACAAATATTTCTTTGGGTTTTGCTGTACATCGTGCTCTTCCCCTGCCCGGGATCCCCACGCCACTGCGTTGCCCCAGCACCGGTAAGGGCTGGCATCGTCCCCTCCGGGTGGTTTATCGGCGCCGCTCTACAGTGACGGCATCCCTTGGCATGGGACGGAGAACACGGTGTCTCTTACAAGTATTAGATGGAGCCTACTGAAAGTTTAAGTCTGTCTCAAAGTTTTAGGGCTGAGCTAAAGCACTTAAGGGTGCTTTCCTACTGCCCAGGGGAGCTGTTTTTCTGAATGTTTAATCGATGATGGAAGAGCCAAATGGATCTGCAGAAACTTTCTCCAGTTTCTAAGTAACAGGGAATATATATCCATATTTTGTCCTCTCTCTTCTTATCACTGACAGTGGTGAACAGTCCATAGCTACTGCCCGCATGACCAGTACAACTACAAACATCCCACCGCTCTTTGAACTCAGGAGCGAGCTATGTTCGGGGTGAGGAACCTCGCAGCGGGTCCTCCACAGGGGCACGGAGGAGGTGACGGAGCATCCCCAGCCTGGACCCCCTCTGGGCTCTGGCCCCCGTTTCCATACACACATGGCCTGGGGGGGCCGGGGGCTGCGCTGCTCCCCGCTGTTGCAGTGGTGGGCAGAGGAGACGGCTCTTGCAGGTTGGGGCTTGGATATGAATATAGAGATGATTTTTTTCCTGAGACCCATTTCCCAGGTTGTCCTGGGGTGGCCGTGCTCCCCGAGCCCTGCATATTTGAGCCCCGCACATTCAAACCCTGAACACCCAGTCGTGAAGAGACCAAGGGAAAAAAAAAGAAAATATACCCAGAAAATTGCTCAGTGTTTACCAAGGAGCAGGAACATGGTAAACACGTCTCAGAGCGCCAGCGCCCGAGGCACGTCCCTGCTCACATGCTGGGCAGCGCGGGAGGCGCTGGGCCGCGGGCCCGTGGATGTCCACCCTGGCAGAGGAAATGTTTTGTGCTAAGCAACGACGAGTTTGTACATATTTACAATGCTCTGCTAGGCTTCGGACTGCATCTCCGGCAAGCTGAGTTGTGTGAACCGAAGCCGCCCGTTTGGACTCCCCGATTTCTTTTTTCTCCCATTGGAAAGGAAAGAAAAGAAGTCAAAATAAACAAAATAATATTTTTTAAAGAAAGGGGTTTCTATTTCAAAAGCTACCAACAGACTACATGTTGCAAAGACATTCTGAAAAACACATTCATTGCAAATTTCTGTTAAATACAATGTAATGGTCCTGAAATCACAGCAGTGATTTGGTTCTAAAAATCGTCCCATATTTAATACCAGCATAAATCATGTACAAAAGATTCTTCACACCAAGTGATACCGCTTTACATACCTAAACCTCATAATTTGTTTTTATTGAAACGAGTCAGACAGTCCAATGTTATTTATGTTTTTAGTTGGTCCGCACTACTAAATACCTCCTTACTCAGCGTGCAGCCCCACGAGGAAGCCCTCGACCGGCCGAGCGAGACCCCAGGTCCTGATGCCCAGCAGATGCTGGCGGCTCCAGGGGGTTTGTCCGCAGCTCCAGCCTCTGGTGTCCCACGTGCCTGCGATGGCCAGGCAGGAGCACACCCACGGAGCCGGCAGGAACGACTGAAGCTGCAAGTACCGGACATCTCCGCTCCTCCGAGCAATCTCATATCCGACATACTGATCTTTTAATGCTGAAACATGCCATAAGCAGTTGGGCAGGAGACCACCGGCGGTGGGTGTTGGTGGAGTGGCTGCTGCAGGGGTCTCTGAGGGCCATCGCAGCAAAGCATCGCCCAAAGAGAGCAACCCAACCAAGACCTTCAACCAGAGCTTGGCAAACCTACAAAGGGCTTGAAGCACAGCGTGCCTGCAGACAGGGGCCTAGTGCTGTTTGGAAAAGCACGGGAAGGCCCACAAGTGCCTCCAACACAGCCATTGCGGGGGACAAAAGATTGATCTGTGCTACAGAGGTTTTAATAAGTAGAGGTTTGACATAGTGAATCATGAACCATCAGCGCTGACGAGCAGCTCTTCATCATGTCACATCAGTGGAGCCGGAGCTGCTGATGGGGACGGCAGCCCTGTCCCAGATGGTTGTCCTGCTCCTGAGGACCGGGGCACAAATGCTGTCAGTGCTGCACCAGCTTTTAATGGAGTCAAAACACTGCGAGGGTGTCCAAGCCTCAAAAGCCATCTGGCTTCGTGTACCTCCTACACTGGCCGGGCTCCCCAGCCAGGGCTGCACCAGGTCACAGAGTCACAGCCTGCACTGGTCCCAGTGTCCCGTTGTGGAGCACTCATTGGCATTACCCCTTCCCACGGACGGACTTTCCGGAAGGCACTCCTGTGCACACTGCCTCTGTTTGGCACGAACGCGTTGCAAAAACCCCATTTTGCCCTGAACCAAAGGCAGACCTGCCGAAAGCCCGCTGTTGGCTGGGACGCCTCTGGAACCAGGCGGCAGCCGTCGGGAGTGCAATTTAGCCCTCATCGTTACGGAAACATGTAATAAAGTGTTTGCAGTCCACCATTAAAGCACCAACTTCAAGCCTATTCTAAGCCGTGTGGCACCATGTCATTACACCTAGAGCACAGCTGAAAATAGAGCCCCTGGGGGAGCTGCACAAAAAAACAGGAAAAAAAAAAAAAGCGCTATTTAAATTTCAGCTGTGAAGTTGTCCTGAAAAGCCAAGCTCTCTCCTTGGAGCAGTGGAGCGTGGTGCTTGAGTTTGGGGCATCCTGCGTGGTGCCAGACCGGGCGCAGGCTGTGCTCCCTTCTCGGCTGGTCCCACCAACGGCTGGGGAGCCTCGCAGCCCCCTTCGCGGTGTGCTCAGCCCAGGGCTGCCCGGCGAAGGCACGCTGGCGGGGCTAGCGCCCGCGAGCTGCCCAGGCGGGACTCGAGGCGTGCTGGGGCATCGCTGCTGCTGGTGTGCCCGGCGGGCGGGGATCTACCGGATGCAAAAGTGCCCGAGTTTCGGGTTGTTTGTTCTTTTTCCTTCTTCACCCAAGAGCAGCGCTAAAAGCAAAAGCACTCGCAGTGATGGTGGGAAAGGTTTGGTCAAATGGTGCTTTCCCAAGCGGCAGCACCCTCCTCCCCGTGCGCCCACGCGAGCATCGCGGGGCACGGGCACCCCGCGCTCCCAACTAGCCGCGCCTTTCTGCTCCTAATCGTATTACGGGTCGGGGGGGAAGCCTGACAATCAGATTTGCCAGGGAGAGCCCCGCGCGGCCTCGGCCGCAGAGTGACACCATCTTCTCTCGGCGCGATCCCCCGCTCCTCGCACGAGCCGCGGCATTGTCAGCTGTGACAGCCTGATTTAATCTGCAGGAGGCTGAATGCCTCTGACCACTGCGCCGAGTCATTAACCTTGACTCGCGTAATTGAATTCAAGGTTGATTGCCTGTGACCCTCCTCGCCGAGGTCCTCAAAATGTACATATTCATTACGAGCCGCATGGCTAAATGGATTGCACAGTGAAAGCTGTAGCAATCAGCCTGCTTGGTATGCGGAGGGCGAGGAGGGCACTAATTGCATGTTAGAGCTGAGGATTAGATTATGAAAAGAGTGAGAAAATGAAGATAGATCCCTCTGACACTGTCAGATTAAGGGCAGCGACGTACAGGAATACGACATTGAAATTTACGGTGCCCTTAAGGAAAGGGAGATTTGGAACGGGGTCTTGGTTTGTTTGGGTTTGGTTTTTTTTAATTCCCGTACATTTACTCTGTTACGGACTATTTAATACCGAAAGCCGATAAGTGCAGTTTTTAAAACTTTAACATGGGCGTGTTAAATTAATGCTGGAATGTTCTTTCTGTCTCCAGGTGGTTGCTATAAGAAAGGCGTGCCAGCCCCCACGGCACCTGCCTGCTGTGGTACAACAAGTTGTCCAGCCAGGGCTGCCACCACGCAAATACCCATCGGCCCCGCGGAGCGACGGGCCCGGGACGCTGCTGGCAGGGACGCAGGGATGCTGCCAAAGCCCACGGTGCGTCGGGGTTAACGGCCGAGTTCCTCCAAAGCCTTGCCTTGGCTTGACCGCTGCCAGCGGAGCCATGCCCAGGACGGGGTCCCACGGTCGAGCCCCCCGCACGGCTCCTGCCCGACCCCGGACGGAAGGGGACGGGGGAAGGTGGCCACAAGCCGTCTGTGGGTTCGCGTCGCTGCTGTTGTGATAGCTGCGTACGGTTTTCCCATGTTTTTGCTGCAACTCCAACCAGATGTGATTTTTTTTTTTTTTGAGTTAAATGAAAGTTAAGTACAAAAATATTTTGCCCACAGGGAATTCAGCTCCTCAATGTGCTTTTAATAACTGTTTGTAAAACATTTAGGAAAATCTATGGCAACACGTTTAGGGAAAAAAAATAAAATTATTCTTGCCTTAACATGTTATTCTGGTACCTAAACTTTACGAATCATCCTGTGTGGCCCGATTTCTAGTCAGTAATGCTGCGAAACAAAATGGAAGTACACAGCGTCTGAATCTAATCCATCTAATATTTTTAAATAAAGACGCTGCTCTTAGCCATCATCTTAAAATCTATTAAGAACTTTATACTGATTTATATTTCCAATCCTGTGCAGGCTACACAGCTAACCCAACCCAGTTCAAATTGACGTTCTTGTTAGAACTGATTGCAATACGTAGCCCCCAAGTCCGCGCTAGTTCTTTAAGGCTACTGCTCACGTTAAAACCAGGTTTAAAATCTGCCGTAAAAATAATGTTTGGATTCAAGCGTTTCTGGAGGTGGAAGTTGAACACCTACCTGCCAATCCGCATGTTTTCCAAACATTGCAGGGGCTGTGGTTAGTGGTTAGATAGCAAAGTTCAGGCTGTAAATGGGGTAAAAGCTCATGCAGGTTTTTACCCCGACCCTATGAACGGAAGTGGAAGCTGTTGGGAAGCTTTCCCTCTCTTACTCCCTGTCCCATTTCACGCGTCGGGCAGGCTGTGAGCACGTGTCGGTGGAAAGGCCGGGCAGAAAGCACACGAGTGCCTTGATGCACAGGTGCAACCTGCAGACGACGGGACGTGCAGACGACGGGACCCGGTGCGGAACCGCACGTTTTCCTTGCAGCAATCTTACCTTTCATGCGAAAACGCGCCTCCTTTCGCACAACAAACAAACCCTGGAAAACTGCAAGCAGCGTGCAGAGCTATTGGAATCTCTCAGCTTCCCTTCAGCAAGGAGCAGAGCTCTTCAGCTGGGCTGCAGGTTGCTCCCTGCTAACGGCACGCGTCCCTTAGCTGCCGCCCCAGAACAGCAATGCCATTCATTTCATTAAATTCCCAATGTCTATAGCTTGTGGTACGGCTATAACAAGGGGATCCTAGGTGGCAACTCAGCCAAAAACCTAAACCACAGGAACTGATGATGTTTGGGGTTTCTAATACGTTGAGGACGTAATTAACGGGGATAACTTTGTGGTTTCAATCCGAGAGGGCTCTGTCCTGAAAGGAGGGTTTCTAACTAAATGATATGTCAGGACCGTCGCTGGATGAGTATGACCAGAATTTTTATCTCCCGCTCATTAAATTACCACCGTGTATGACTTTATAAGCACTGAAAGTCAAGGAAAATCGTTGCTGACTGACAACTCGGGATTGCCGGAGAGTGCGGGTTACCAACAGCTGACTCAAGTTGAATAAGACTGACAAATTAGTCCTCCTGCTCCCTGGACAAGCCTGTAATAAAATTACCGTGCGACGTGTGGGTTCCTCCCGCACTGGAGGATGGTGGCACCCGCGGAAAGAAAAAAACTAGTCATTTATTCTTGGGGGGAAAAAAGATTAAGTTTATAAAGTGCTCAGATCTAACAGGAGCACCTTACTCTACAGAGTTACACACATGCAATAAGACAGCTAAAATCCATTTGTCTCCAAAAATTGCTTTGATTTGTTTCAATTTATGAATGAGCTGCAGAGAGCGAAGGAAGTGCCCAAGGAATGTAAATGAAGCGGCTGCGCCATGGTCTATGAAAAAGGCCTCTAGATATCTGACGAAGAAAATTTCTGCGAGGAAACCCGGTCGCTGGCATTTTGTAAATCCTAAATATAACCAAAGACAAATAGTCTAACTCACTACTGCTGAAATTTCATTTACTTACCAACCACACTAATGAGGCACTGCAGAGGGACTTCTAATTAGATCCACTTTATTCCTGTCACTGAAATTAATTTATTTGCTTCAGCTTCTAGAACTAGTTTGATATTTTCCTGATTTTCAAGATAGATGGTACAAAGGCTAGAAAACCTGGAGCTGGCTCTGATATTTATACCAGGCTCACTGATGGTTGGAAGAGTAAGGCTTGGTACAGTGTTCGTCCAAAGCCAGAAGATCTTTATCAGCATGTTTGGAGCAACGTTGTGATAACCGTGAGGACAGGGGATGGTGCAGACCCTGGGCTCGGTGTCCCCGAAGCCCCCCTTTCGGACCAGGGTCTAACTAAGCAATAAAGCAGCAACATTGTGCCGCTTCTCGCGTTCCCACCTCATGTATATTCAAAGAGGGAAGAGGCTGTATGCATAATTCATTATCCATTACAATTGCATTATACTATTTATACTATTACTTCGGTAGCTGTTTAAATTAAGGGTTACAAATAGCTCATTTGTTTTCCGCTGCTCTGGCAAGAGGGCTTCAGCTCCTCAAAGAGCTGCTGCAGCAAAGCGCAGGGAGGCCTTTGGCCAGGCCAAGAGGCCACGCGAGGCGCCCCCAGCGAGGGGACCCATGGTCAAAGTCTGCAAACTTTATGTCCCGTCCAGTGCCCAGGTGAGGTGCGATGAGCTGCCCCGAAACCGCTGCTCCCGCTGCCGGGTCTCTGCTGGGCAACGTCTTTGCTGGGCACTGATCTCCCACCCACACGCAATTAATGGAGCCCGTGCGTTTCCAGTCCCCGGGGTGAAAGTTCAGCCCCATCGCTCAAGGGTCCAGCGGACCAGCTTGGTTTGGACGCTCCCAACGCCGGGTTGTGTCAGAGACGCGGCTTGAAATCAGCCTCTGCGCACCCTAATAAATTTCAGAGAAACGTGGGAAATCCACAGCCGGTAACTAATTGTCAACTAACTACTAAAACCCAGGTCTTGATACACGTATTAGGACTTTTGGTGCCTTTCCAAACATTATTTTATTAATATGAATAATATATTAACCGTCGAACAGCCTGGACTTCATCCAAACCACTCTGTTGTAAGTGCTTTGCTCAGACTTACCAAGGATATTTACTTCTCTAAACAACAGATAACGTTTGTATCGGTTTTGGTTTTATTATTGTTTTACTAAATAGTTATGAGAGCACCAAGAGAGGGATCTGAAGATTTTCAAGACGATTTGAAAGATAGCCCATAAAGTGCTTTACATCTTCGGGGGTTTAAAAGGTGAGTTACTGTTCTTTAATAATTTAAAGAAAACCCCGAAGAATGCATTTTTAAATGTATTTCCAGCTAAACACAGGTTCCTGTCCTCTGCTCTCATCACCAGGGGACCATGTCAGGATGAATCACGCTGAGGGAGCCACAGTCGTGGCTGTGTAATCTCAAACAAAGCTGCCAAGGGAAGATCTGCTCCCCGAGCGAGGCCCAGCAGGTGCCGACGGATGCTGTTTGTTCACGACCATGTACCCAAGTCGCGGGGTAGCGATGTATCTTGACTTAGATACGACTTAAAGTTCAATTTCTCGAAGTTCACTTCAAACTACTCGGATTCACGAATGCTTTTGCACAGGGCGGAGGCATTAACTGCTGTGAACTCTCCCGAAGGATCCGGAGCTGCACGACTCAAGGAGCACACAGCAATAGGAGAGGGCCTCATCGAAAATGAAGCAGGCCGCGATAGGAAGCCCTCTCCGGGTCTGCAGAGCCAGGAGATACTCGTGCCCTTCCCAAAACATTTTTCGGCCAACATCGATAACGGATGCCCCAAGCCTATAGGTTCGCTCAGACATCCCAGAGAGCTGTTCTCCCAAAGCCGGCAGGGTCGTTGCCTGCTGCTGCTCCATCCCTCCTGGCTGACACGCCGTGCTCCCGCCATTATAACTCTTTCCGTACAGCTGCTCCCACACTTACCGCAACGTCCACCCCCTAGCAAAACCAAACGTACAAGCCATGTGTGCAAGCACCCCGGGAGAGTCATATATTACGCAGAGGACCATAAACAGTATCTCAAAACAGCATTTGTGGCATGTTGGCAGTGCACTTAGCTGGACTCGGGGACGAACGCGGGTTAATACTCATGCTGGCTAACGGTCCCCAGCTGTACATCCCATCCTCGCTTACTTCTCAGGGGTTTTTTACCCCGTGACCACCCCATACAGCCGTGGCTTGTTGAACCACCTCAGGAGAGACTCTTTGGAAAGTGGCTTGGCATCGCAGAGCATCAGTTTACATTAACGTCCTCTCTATGGCTGTAGATAATATCTTCCATGCCTAAAAGCAAATGTCCTAAGTTTTCCTAAAGGTCAGCCATGTCAAGACCAGCTGGGACCTGTGAGTCCCCTCTTGCTCCAGGAAGTAACAAACTCAGCATGTCCGTAGATGTTTCAGACCTCAGATACAGGAAGAGTTTAGCCCACACCGGGCTCAGCAGATGTAAAAATTACCAGCAGACAACTGTCATTTCTAAAACCTCAAGCTCACGTCAGAGTTTCATTAGCACTTCCCTAAACACGTTTCTTGGCCAGCAGTCCCTTCAGGAAGCAGCAATTTACCTTTCACCTCCAGTTTCTCAGTTTCTGCATTTCTCTGCCTCGCTTGCTGATCGTTACACACTGTTTCACCCCTTCCCGCATCCCGGGGGCTTGGCCAGCGGCACCGTGCCGGGAGGGGGACAGTCCCACTGCGCCGGGGTTAACGCAGCACAGACGGAGCGAGCTGCCTGCTCAGGTATGAGCATCCTCTTCCAGACAGCCCATCATCCACTAATGGGACTTAAAACAGTTGCTGCCTCATCGGCAGGAGCATAACGATCGCTGGGCAGCGGAGAGACCCATTATCCATCATCCGTACTTCTCTTCTGTCTGATGATAATGATTTCTTAGTTCAACAGTAGTGCAGAGGGACCTCACTGCTTTGTGCACGATTGTAGTTTAATATCCTGATCAAGACAAATACAGATTGCATATGGGCTGCAGGGCCACGTACCCGCCGCCGCGGCAGGACGAAGCCGCGGAGGGGTTCCCTCGAACACTTGGAGCTTGGGCAGGAACTTAAGAAAAACCGAGAAGTGCCAGTGCTTTGCGCAGCAGGGGAGAGCGTGGTCCCTCTCCCTCCCCAGCACGTAACTCTGTTGAGGCGTGGATTTGCTCTGTAACGAATCGAGTCAACAGGGAAAGAAAAGAAATAAAAGCTCTTGAAAATGTATTCGAACTTCCGATTTCATTTTTCTCCAACTATTATTCTCCAACCCTGCCCATTCTATGATGCTGTGATTATTGATTGAATACCCCCATTTCAATAGGTATAGAAGTAATCCAATTCAGTTTAAATACTGAAGCGTTTGTTTCAATGAGTGAAATGAGGAGATGCAGAGCACAGCGGTNTGATTTCATTTTTCTCCAGCTATTATTCTCCAACCCTGCCCGTTCTATGATGCTGTGATTATTGATTGAATACCCCCATTTCAATAGGTATAGAAGTAATCCGATTCAGTTTAAATACTGAAGCGTTTGTTTCAATGAGTGAAATGAGGAGATGCAGAGCACAGCGGTAGGCAAGCTTTGCTTTGTAGCAAATTAATTGAAAATATCNCGATTTCATTTTTCTCCAACTATTATTCTCCAACCCTGCCCATTCTATGATGCTGTGATTATTGATTGAATACCCCCATTTCAATAGGTATAGAAGTAATCCGATTCAGTTTAAATACTGAAGCGTTTGTTTCAATGAGTGAAATGAGGAGATGCAGAGCACAGCGGTAGGCAAGCTTTGCTTTGTAGCAAATTAATTGAAAATATCGGGGAAAAATAGATTCGGCTTCACTTAAGCTGAGGCTGGGGCTGCTGGCAGCGGCACGAAGCATCAGTTTTCCTTGTCGTGTGACAAACCTGCTTCCCACGTGGGCAACGCGGCCACGGTGCTGGTGACTGGTGCCACCATCGAGGGGGTGCTTACCTGTCCTGGGACCTGCACCCCCCCCCAGCTGCAGGAGCTGCCCTCTCTGCTGGCGGGGAGCGGACGAAGGCACCTCGCTGCGCCGTCACCGACACTGTCAGGAACTTCCAATCCAGTAACTGATGCTCAAAAGAAACACAATAATGCGAGCAAAGCCACCGCTGAAAATGAAATCCGAAGGACAAGTATTTATTCTGCTCGGACCTCCTCGAGGAAAACAGGCACACGGGCCGCATGCTAAACAGAGCAGAGGTTCGGGGAGACAAATGTCCAGGCAGCTTTTCTGTAATATCCATTTGAAAGAAGCTTAGTGCCACGAGGCTTTCATCTCAATATTCCTGAGGCCGGATTTGAAAGCGCTTAAGGTTAAATATTACTCAGTCTTAGAAAGAACATCTCCATCTGTCTCATAAAAAAAGCTTTCAGTCCTGGAGGTACTCAGGGAAACTTACCCATAAACACGGTCATTAGAGACTTCAGAGGAAAAAAAAATCCTGTGGGCTCTGCCCAAGAAGTAATTAGCCTTTCAAATTCTGCAATGTTTAGTCCCACAAAGCCTTATACACAAAATATAATGTGTTTTTTCTGTGGAGCTGAGCCAACGAGTGAGCACGACCCTGCCTGACCAGGCGCTGCACAGCTGGCTCCCACTTGCTCACATCTGGGCGGCCCAAAGTGTGGGGCAAGGAGGAAAGTTTCAGCAAACCCATTTCGCCCTGAAGGACCCCAGAAGGATGGGGAGTCCTGACATGGTCCACAGGCTCAGGACGAAGCCTCCGGGTGCTCCTGGATGGCTGGAGAGCCTCTGCAGCTTCTCAGAGACACCGAGAGACTCTTGGGCTGCTCAATGCCCAATTCACTTTTGAAAACTGGATTTAAGCAGCTGGTTTTGAACATTTGTAGTAAAAGAGAGACCTGAAATAGCATTGTGTGATTTGGGGTGAAGTGCCCCGAGGCCTGGTGATAATAATTATAGCACTCTTTAAAAAAGAAAAATGACATTTTTTTCAAGGCGGTGAAAGCAGCTGACAACATCCCCAGGGACCTCCTGAAGCTTTCGAGAGGAGAAATTACATCTTTTCAGTGGCTGAAAAATGACAGCGCTCAGCAGCCTGCAACGCAGCTCATGGAGTCCCGGATCAAACACAGAATGACGGTGCTGATGCCACGGGCTTGTGACCGCCACGCGGTGTCTTCAGCCAGAGGGACCAGCAAGCAATGGGAAACCCATCCGTCAGCTAGAAACACCATCGTTTATTTCCACGGTGCGATGATGCAGACGAAGCTGGCAGGAAGCTCTGCTTTATAGAACGTTCCTCCTTCACCCTTGTGGAAAGAAATGAGGTGGTTCCTGCTAACTGGGTGAGAAACGTGGCTTGCTTCTCCTCTCAGGCGTAAGAGATGTGATGCCCAAACTGCCCTAAGGGTGTCCCAAGGCCAGGAGATGAGGTCTGAAATATCCGTCCTGCTGCTGACTAGTCTGTTAGAATAAAACTAACCTCAAGACTAAGACGCGTTTAAGTGGCTCCTCATTGCGTGTCCTTGAGCGCACTGTGAAAAGCACAGGATCTCCTTCAGCTTGTGACCTCTTCCCATGCCACCATCCTCCTTCCCACTGGCCTTCCCTGCTGCGCTCAGCCCCACCGGGCCCCAACATGACACAGGTTGTCTTCTCTAAACCCCAGAAAACTCCGGCTTTATGAGATTGAATCGGAAGAGGATGCTGCACCGATCGCTGTGTGTTGACCGCTGACGGCTGCACGGAGAAGCTAATAAGAAAATCTGGCTTTTAATGTATTGATCGCAGCTATTTGATTACACTAGGAAAAAGGTCGGACAGAAAATGCCAATAACGGTGCAAAAATTGAAAGCAAATTAATGCTTTTCCATCGTCACGGTTCCACCTCCTGCCAGAGTGGAAGAGCAATGGGAAGCAGAGCATCATGCAGAGAAGACGTCACAGCGATGTCTTCCTCTTCCTACTGTTTTGTCCTACTGCACGTGAAGTAGGGAAAGGTGTGTTACTGCTGCCGGCGTGGTCTTGTCTCATTGAAATAGTTACAATCTGTGCTCTGGTCTAACGTACCCAAAGGTCAGACCACTGAGATGTGGGTGCTAGGAGGGTCGACGGGGCTCCTCGATCGTATACACACAGGAAAAATCATTCCAGGAACTTGAAACGGGGACTCATTTTTAAAACGCTAAGAATAGGTCTGAAATAAAGGCTATACTACTCCGGTTTTAAGTGAATCAGGAAGTTCAGAAAATAAAAATACCATAAAAGTCAGAGATATATACACTATGAATAGCCTTTGACAGAAGGATTATTGCTGAGACTTGGATGTTCATCTGGACCTGGCTGTCAACCAACGCTCACCGATACGGGCTTTGTAGCTTGGGTGAAAAATAAATGCAGTGAGGAAGACCAATAAGAGATCTCGTAGAAACATACAAAAGGGAGTAAATCAATACCAATAAACTGCTTCAGATGGTGATTAATTAATAGCAATTAATTTTAAAAAGAAGAGGATATTGACTTAAATTGACAGAGGGGCTAACCTTTGAGCAACTTAGAGAAAATGTCTTTAAAACAGAGTGATTAAGATGTAGAAAGTAATAAAAAGGCCACACTGCCTCCAGGACGAGCTGAACCCAACTTAAGAATGATGTCAGGAGAGCTTCTAATTAGACGTTGGAGCTTGATAAGGTAAATTGATTAGCTTGGCTCTGCCAGATGAGAGTTAAACAGTCATCTTACTTCTAAATCAGGGTAGCGAAATCCATGCAGATCTTAAAAAAAATGCTAAAACTTTTGCAACCCTGGGATGCTACAGCAAGGAAAGCTCCATATCTCACCTCTCCCGAGGTCATGATCATTTTGAAACTTCCTTATTTATCAGAAAACAAGTATCCAAATTTTACCATCTCATCTGGGCCCTGCTGTTGAGGTACGCTTTACTTACGCTTTACTGAAAGGCGCTCCTGCAGGTTCCCTTACTACGAGGAACCTCGGGACGTTTTGGCAAGCCTTTCCTTCTGGCACATGGGTTGTCTTCTTCAAGAGAGAAATGCTCCAGAGCCAGCCTACGCCAGAGTCAAGCCTGGATTATGTTGGGAGTGAATTAAATGAATTGTGAACTGATGTTACAGACGTAAGGACTAAACTCCACTCTGTCAACTTGCTGAGAATTAATTACGATTAGCCAGTCATTGTAAGGCTGAGCGTGGCCATGGGTCTGGGCAAGCTGGCACAGCCCATGACCGCAGCAGACATGAGTCAACCTCAATCTTCTGACTTCTCATTTTCACGCAACTGTAAATCAATGAAACACTTCTGAAAACAAAAGAGCGGCATCTGGGAGCCCTTTGTGGCGTGGGCAGGGAGACACAACAGCACAGCAGGCCAAAATTGTGTTTTGAAGATCTTAATTTCTTACCCCCTTTCTTCCTCAGCATTTTGAAGTCCTGGCAGATCATTTGAAGAAAGTCATAACCATAATCAAACAAAACTAATTTCCCAATCTTCATATAATACAACCCACATAATGACCCTCCGTCACAACAGGATGCTGGGAAATTCCTGAAATCTCCTCCTGCTGGGAGCTCCCCCCCAGGCAAGAGAGCCCGGCTGCTGATTTTCTAAGGAAGAGGCTATGTCTTTGTTCGGTACCTTTATTCTAGAGTGAGACCACGATTCAGAAGTTCAAGGAAATGGTTAATCACAGACATATTGTCTGAGATGCAGCATGCAGGCTTGAACGTTATCTGATCTCTCCGTGGTTTTGGAAAAATAATATTGTTTCCCAAACGCGCGACGTGCAGAGCAGTTTACAGCTGGTTTTCACAGGTCCAGCGAGCGCACAGCCTCCAGAGCTGGCACAAGCGTTGTGCGAATCTTTGCAAACGGAGCTGTTTACTAACAATATTTCCTAACAGACAATTAAAGCTGATTTATATAAAACTTTAAAAATAAAGGAATTCTAGAAATGCTCTCGGCTCATTTTGAAATAGCTCGGTTAAATGTCAGCGGATGAAAATATCATCCAGTAACATGGAGCTTGAGCTGTGTTTTGAAAAACAAATAGCGGTGATTGGATTCAGCTGTGCTACAATGGGAACTCTGGAAAAGCCCAGCGAGGGCTTCACCCCGAAGGAAGAGCATACTCCTTCCCACCGGTTCCCGGGCTGGGACCCCACGTCGAGCAGGACGTGGCACCCAAGAGGTGCCAGAGCCTTGCAGAGCCTCCCTAGCCTACCAGAATCCTTATTGCGGGCAAAATGAAGACATTCTTGTTCACGGAGATTTAGGAAGGATCCCACGGCACAACTGGGTTTCTCCCTCCAAGCCGAGAGGCTGAAGACAGCTCTGTCTACAATGGCTCGCAGAGCATGTTATTATCGANCCCTAGCCCACCAGAATCCTTATTGCGGGCAAAATGAAGACATTCTTGTTCACGGAGATTTAGGAAGGATCCCACGGCACAACTGGGTTTCTCCCTCCAAGCCGAGAGGCTGAAGACAGCTCTGTCTACAATGGCTCGCAGAGCATGTTATTATCGAGACTGAAGACCTAAAACGACCTTGTAGAAAGGAAAAATTGTTATGGGAAGGGGAAAAAAAAAACCACCCCAAATGGGTCTATTGTTAATAGCTGGCACCATTATAAAGTTCGCAATTGGTAACTTATTTAAAGATTATTTTTCTTCAGATTTTCTTGCTTTGTGCAAATCTGGCTTGAAAGGAATGCCATCCTTTCAGACCTCTATCAACATTTACGTTTGCAGTCATGAACAGCCCCTAAACTTTTATTTGAGTAATAAAGACAATTGCAGAAAGCAGATCCAAACCCTGATAGGACTTTTTAAAAAACAAATAAACATCTCCCAGTGGGATTTGCAGCCCATGGCTGCTGGACGGCGCTGATGAGCGGGAGCTGGAAAAGCACATTTCTCCGGGCTCACCAAGGCGCAGAAGCGAACCAAACCAGTTCTTGGCTGTTCAAGCAGAGAATGAGAAAAGCAAACAAAGTGCGCAGCTCCGAAAATTAGATTAGGTTTCTGAATTTCTCTTGCTATTATTAATCTGCAGTGCTGCCTTTTAGCACTGTTAACCAACATTGTGGTTGTTTTAAATACAATTTAACCTGGCACTGCTCCTGACGCCTCAAGAACATTGGTTTTTTTCCCAAACTCCTATCGCAAGCTGGTTTGGCGTTGTTATTTCGGCACATTAACGGGTGAGGATGTACTGCATCTCACTGGAACCAGCAAGCAGGCTTCTTCTCCCTGCTTGCAAGTGCTGGTGAAGTAACAGCAAGCACTCAGCCACAGGATCCCCGCAGGTCATGATCCAGCATCAGACCCCTCGCAAGCAACTTCTAACACGGTGGAGCCTCTGTCAATGAAAAATTGGGAAAAAAAAAAAGAAGCAAAATTAAACAACAGAGCATAGGACTATTTTAAACGTCAGTTTATCTCAGTTTTAAATATCAGTCTAATTCAGTTTTAAATGTCAGGGCCTGATTCTCCTCCAATTCACATTAAAGTGGTGTCAGCCCTCCCTCCTGTCGAGGTCCCTGTCCAGCTGCAGAGCCTGGGGACACTCAGCCCTGCCCTGCGTGGGGCCAAGCGGTTCGCCAGCCTCAGGACAGTCCCAGCTCACAAAGCCAGCCAGCACCAGCCTGGCTCCCCCAAAATCAGGGAGAAAAAGGAGGTGTGTGGGCGTCTGGCGCAAACTGATGGAGCCCGTTGATGGGGCATCTCCATTGACACCAGCTGAAGACGCTTCCATGCAAGGACGGGATTGTAGGTAAACATGCTGCTCCTGCGCACCCTGACCGCTGTGGCCCTTCATACCATGTGAACTCTGCTGACTCCCATGAACTCCCAGGAACATATGTTTGATAGCAACTCTGTATGTTTTGGTCAATATTTGCAGCAAAGGGAGTTTTATAATAATATTTTACTAGCTGTAGCATGCGTGTTATTATACGTTAAAGAACGAGATAGGAAACATATGTGTAGATATTATTCGCCGCAGAAGTTAAATTCCATCAATGACCACAGAAATATTTATGTTTATACTTTGTAATGAAAAACTGAATTATAATTATGCATTTGCAGATGTGCACGTACGGTATCATCATGGCATTTGCAAAAAAATGGTAATTCCCAATACTAAAGTCCCCAGTCAATGTGTGTCTTGAAAACACAGGGACACCTCAGTTCATAAAGCTTATACAACATGTCCAGAATCCATTTTTTATGACCTAACTCATGCAAAAAATTTAATAAAATTGTATTTACTTTTCTAAAGGCATGGGAGTGCACAGATGTGAAACGATACACAGAGGATGCTCCAGAAAGGGGTAAAGATGTTAGACTTCATCACAGAGAGGCGTGAGATGGGAACACATCTGCCAAGCAAAGACTGCAACGTTCAGTCCTTGGACCAGAGACATCAACAGACATCAGCGTGGTCTTTTGACTTCTTAAAAGATGGTGACTTCTCCTGCTGAGGAGTCCTCTGTGGTGGCAGAGGACACAGCAGATAACTCCGCAAAGGCTGGTCTTCCAGGAGGCCAAGGCAAGGGCAAGGCGAGTCTGAGTGATGTGTCCCACCACAGGGACCATGCTCATCCCATGGCCGGTGTCCTGTCCCCTCGCTGGGGCCACTGGCAGGGGACACCGTGCTACCAGACCACCAAAACCCCTTGCAGAGCTCATTACCGCTGCACCAGAGTGTCTTTGTTTTATCCAGATTTGTCTCATTTTTAGTCTGTTACCGAATGAGTGAATGCGATCCTGATTTGAGTTCTGGTCATTTACATCCAGTCAGAATTGGGTGTATGGCTGGGAATTTTGCACGTTTTGTCTCCAAAAGCTCCTACAGAGCCAAATCTCTCTTCTATGAGAAGTCTTGACCTCTCCAAAGCCCTCTAAAGTTGAGAGTTCAGAGAGCAGCTCCTCCCTCTCCAGCTGCCACGTAAGAAGCTGATATTTTGCAGGACCCTTTTCATCCTTCAAGCAAAATTTTAAATACACTTGTGGATAGAGATATTTGCTGTCAGGGTAGCAGGTGGTCTGATGGTCAGGAGAGTTAAGGAGCTCTGATTCTCCACGACTTCGGTCACACTGGTCCTTTCTCTAGTGCCAGGAAGGTGCGTAGCCACTCTGGGATTATCCTTGGGGTCGAGGTGTTCGCAACCCCTCTGAATGACTCCAAAGGCATTTCAGAAAAACCCAGGTGCCCAGCTTGGGTTCTTGTCAAAGGACCCAGGCAGCCTCATGCCAGCAGACCACAGTGCTACCCGCACTTCCACAGCGCTGTTGACCGAGCAACGATGCCTAAACTCTACATTTGATGGCCCAGATGCTATTAGAAAGTTTTTCAAAAATGCTGTTTAATAAACTGAGCTTATTTTTCAGTGCTCGGCCTAAGGGTACGGCAGCAAAACTAAGAATAACTAAAAAGTAAACTAACGCCAGAGCTCTACTAATGAGAAAAAAAGTACTTTGGTACGGCTGTCTCTGACGGTGGGTGATGACTTTTTATTGATTGTGTTGAACGGGATTGCTCTCTAATTATGTGAGCCACTGATGCTCTGAAAGTGCTAGAGAAAACTTGCAATTGGAGCTACATGGAAGGTTATTATACAAGCTTTTTAGCACTGGAGGCCAGGATTTCCCTTTTAATCAATCATAATAACTTGGTTTAAAGGACTAATTGAGGACACGTCATTTTGCTCACCATTTTAATGTAGTTGGGTGGCAGAGGAGCCTGGCGTGGAGCGACATGGCTCCACAGACCACCATGGCTGCTCTGTGAATTATCAGGGGCTAAACTTCTAGTGCCTTGGCCACCTTCTTGAGCGGTGTTATGCTTTATGCATAAGGGTAGAGCATTTTAATAATGAAAACCTTAAAAATTATATATGTGTACAGGTAGAATAAGCTGTCACACCTTCAATGAAGTTAACAGATTTGAACACGTGCCTAAAATATTCATGCAACCTTTGGAATTCAAGCTTATGGCATAATAGCATTTGCACAATAATTCAATCTAATTGTGTAGGCAAGCTGTAAAACTGCTATATCCCTGACGGTTTACTGTGTGGAAAAAAAAAAAAGGGTGCTGTTAAACCTTCTTCGCTGACATCTAATGTTTCAGGTTTTTAAAAATATTGTATAAAGACTGAGATTTATTTCCTAAGATGTTTCATTAATGGTTGTGGCAGGCAGCTGGCCTGAGGTTTGACACACAATAAAATCCATGTCAAGAATATTAAAGATAGTGCAAAAGATAACTATGAATTTACATTCAAACAGGCTTTTGACAAAGCCATTGCAACAGGCTCCTAATCAGGTCTTGAGACCTAGCCTGCCCTCTCTTTAAACCCGTGATCTTGAAAAGGAGCTTTAAATTGGAAATTATTACACATTAAAACCTCAACATGGGCCAGATCGAAGCGGATCGATATCTTGCCGAGCACAATAAATCAGCCTGCTGCTCTGCGGTTACTGTTTGCTGAACATATTTAAATTTTCTTGTAACAAATTAATTCCAACATTTTCTCTTGATTGAATTAGGGCAAGTGTTGGAGCTGTCACAAGTATTTCACTGCTTCAGGGAGACAAATTGCTCGTCTGGACATGGGTAACAAGCCAAAGTGTTGAGTCCCTGATAATCTTTCCACTAATTCTCCATTACAGCAAAATGAAGCCATAAATCACCGTGACAGCTGATCGATGCAAACATTGTTTCCGCCATGATTGCCAGCGCTCCCTGCGGACTCACTGTCCGCTTACAATTCGCCGAAATTACTCCCCGGGCAGCCTCCCCGGGAGCTCGGCGAGCCTCGCACCAAAGGCGCTCCTGTCGCAAAAGTAACCATCTCATTTCGGGTCTCAGCCCGCTTGCCAAATAGCAAATATTAATCAAAACGCCCTATTTAGCTACTGGCCAGGTAATCTTTTAAAGCTAAGAAGCGTTCCTCCGGTAATCATTCTTTTTGGGGGGAAAAAAAAAGAGATATTTTAAAACTCCTGTTTTATAAAATATATTTGCAGGAATGTAATGATGTCAGGCTCCAGCCCTGTCGCTTTCTCTTAACTAACTAGTGGCAACTTGGATGAAATTACTTGACCCTTTATCGAGTTCTGCTAATGTCTTCTAAAAAAGAAATTAAGCCACCCCGCGGCTTGCCCTATGGCAGCTCTCCGTGCACATTTAATTCCAGGAAAGATGTATTAAGTAGTTCGGCGCAGAACTAATTCACACGCCAAGCCGGCTGCGCCCTCCATCCACCTGCATAACGCTGCTGCGTTCCCGGCTCCGATCGGCACCCAGCCAGCCGAGGCACCGGTGAACAAGCGGTGAAGCCTGGAAAACTGTCTGTGTGGGTTAGCAGCCCCAATCCAGATGGGAAAATCCTAATGGAGACAGGAGCCGATGCTGTGCTCCAAGGGAGGGAGCGCTGTTGGGGTGCTGTTTCAAGGCCGACCAGGGATGCGGCGAAGGGGAAAGATGGAGTAAGTGCTCATAGGAAAGCCCCTATTCCCAGGCAACAAGCTGTTTGCGTAGCTGAGAGAAAGGAATAAAAAGGATAAAAACAACATAGAAGCGTTTCCAGGAAAGCTGCAGATTTACTGCGCTGAGCGCTTTCCCCACACGTGCAGGGCGTAACTCTGCGCGCCCAGAAAGGCGAAGCGTGGCAGAGAGCAGCCCGGGGCCACTGGATGTGGGGTGATGCCGCGTGCCCTCCCAGCAGGGCTGAGCGTGGTCGTGCCTCTGCAACGCGCCGAGATGGATGTCACAGCCCAAAATTGTCACAGCCACCAGGGCAACCTGGCTGCCCCCAGCCTGCTCCCTCCGCAGGAGTAGGGACTTCCCCAAACCCCTCTTTGGGGACACTCTCTGGTGCAGCAGCTCCTCCTGGAGAAGGCCAGGAGGGGACTCACTGTCCGCGGAGGGGACTCGGGACACGTGAGCAGCGCTGGAAGCTCAGGGATTCCAACAAAATACGGCAAGTGTGTCTCGGATGTCACTAACGAGACGTTGCCGTACCCGCTGCTGCCTCGCCGCAGCCTGCCGAGACGGGTGACAACGAGTGCGCGGCTGTGCAAACGTGTCCGACGAGCCCTGCCGGAGAGTAACAAAATATTTCAAAATACTAAGGCTCCAGAGCTGGATTATTTTAGATATGCAGTTCTGCTGTGTTATCAGCTCTAAAAATCCGTTGTGACAAGCAGAAAAGGCATAGCTTCCCACTTGCAAATTACAGTAAAAATTAAAAACCAGAAAGTGGGTAACAAGCTCTGTTTCCTCATATAATGTGCTTCGTAATGTGAACATTTCAGTCTCCCCGTTCCACATCAGCATGCAAAAAAACCCAGCATGTGTTACAAGAAATTACGTGGAGGTGGTTTGCAATCCCCTATGTGCAAAAACAGCCTCTTCCAAGAAGCACGCGCTCACCCGGAGTCAAAATTCATCCCTCAGACGCCAACAGTCGCCACAGCCCCCCAGTTCTCCCCCCGTGCAACCGTGCCACGGATCGGGGGAGTTCATCGCAGTATTGGATGCGAAGGGTAAAATGGTTAAAACGCATCCATCAACGTCCCTCTCCAAGTAGTTCTCAACCGATCACAAGTTGAGATCAATGACTGATCATTAGGGAGGAGGGAGAGATGCTGGAGGTGACCAGAGACAGATAAAGAATAACAAAACCCTATGCTGGCTTGGATATGACGGATCATATAATTTCAGGATAGCTTTTTAAAAAATGTCACTTCTGCATGATTCCCTTATTTGAGACTTCTACATACTAAAAGTTCCACTTTGGAAACACCTATTATAATTGAAATACACTTAATTGAGATACACTTAATTGAGACTAATTGAAATTCCACCGCTGCTGCCATAGCAGTAAATTAAAAAGGAGGGAAAAAGATCGGAGAGGATGTTTTCTCGACGTTGCTTCAACGTGTTTTGCTGTTACAAACTGCAGCTCCAGTAATAAAAAGTCTTGTCCTTCTGCAATGATTACGCATTTTCATACGTTGTTTCTAAGCAAGAGAATCTATTATTTACAGAGAAACAGCCCTAAAAAAATGCCAGTCAAAGTCATTAAGGTGTTTTCACTGATGCACCGCACGTAAATCTGATTTATGTTGGTTTAAACAGTTACGAAATCCCCGAAATAACTTCATCTATTATTTTATTGCCTGATTAATGGTTCAGAGTAACTGATTTGTAGCTGAAGTTCTACGGAATGCAAAATTAAAAAAATAGCCTTTTGTAAAAACTGTTCTGTATTTGTTCAATTACACGTTTAAAACTGAAACAAATATAAAAACTTCAGTAAATGTATTTTCTTCCAAGCAATGACATACTGTGGGCTTTCTGTTATTGTTGGGTTTGATGTTTTTGCCTCTAAGGAGGTCAGCAATATGGAAACATAAAGGCCAATTTAATTTGTGCATCTGTGGCTGCCAAGTATTTTAATTCCGACAGCTGTGACTGAAGAGTTAATATTTTACTTGTCAAAATCCAAAAGAAGGCCAGTGAATCACTCTAATTCTCATTAAGAGGCTTCCCCCCAGTAGCACCCTAATTCAAAATAATGAAAGTAGAGACTGAGTGCGATTCTAATACCAGTTGAGACCTATCTTTTAATATTTCTCTAGTGATGGATTAGGGATCGGGGAAATTCATCTCAGATCATAGAGCCTAATTTAATAAGGGATCATTCCAAGAGTATTGCATTTTATAATAATGTCATTTAATGTGTCGTCTTCCATTTTTACTGTCCCATATGTATGCTTACACGATGGTGCCATAGGGATAAACTTTTAAAGAACCAGTATCATTTTTTGTCCTAGGTTTTCCTTAACGAGGAAGTTTATCAACGATATGGTCTATTAGTGAGCTATTATAATTGTGGAGTAGTTAAAAGAAACAGTGGAAGCCAAGAGAGTGGTTACACAAATGACAGTTTCAAACCCTGGAGTGAAGGGAAAGGAAGAACATTTAAAAGTAGCTTAAAATCTGATTTTAGTGCCTAATGCAATAGTGCCGTAACATGAAAAAGGCGGTAACCTGGTTGTTTTAAGCACACGATAATAAAATAATTTTCCCCTGTAGCAACATCTACATACAAGATTTTCCACTTGCTTGTTTGATGTATTCCTGTGGCTATTTAGGTAGCTCTAATTGCTTGTTTGGGGTTTTTATGACTATTTGTCATAAAATTATTGTATTATAACACAGTATGGTACAATGATCATACAATGTTCTTGCCCCCCAAAGTACAGTGATTTGCCATTCTGTGAGGGCAGCAAATTATCAACGACCTATATAATGGACTAGATTTCATTATTGTGTATTAATATTTGGACTGTATTTAATCGGTTACGTTATTTGTATTCCTTGGCGTGGCACTGAAGGTGAAATTCTTGGTGATTCCCAGAACAACGCCTAAGCTGCTCAAGGTCAAGAAACAACCCAACCACCTAAATGTCAATGCATCGACACTGTTATCGGCTATCAGCTGTACAGCTGCGGCCTGAGCTCTGCTTCACCATGCCTCTATGGCACAAGACCTTTAGGAAAAATGGTGTTATAATGAGACTTTTTGTTCCAAATGCATTCACGTGATTAAGTCTTCATTTTCAGGTAACAACTCAACGGCTTCACTGTAAGGTTTGACAGAATTAGATCAAATACAGACAGCCTAAATAGGAACCAGTTCAGTAATAACCCGCTGTAAACAACAATCTAATTACAGGAGTATTTCCGGCGTTGAAACGTGTCGTTTGAAAGGAAACACAGTTAATACAAAATGAGATTTTTCATATTTTATCTTTCCTCCTGTGTATTTTCACCATTTCCTTGAGAATATTGTAACTCGTGGTATTTCTTGCACCTTTTCTCGTATAATTCAATTTATTATTCTTGTCAAAAATATTTTCTTGATATTTCTTTATATGTTCTTCTTTTCCTCTTTGCATTTTAAGTACCCATTTGTCTGCTGCCTGTTTTTATCCTCTTCCATTTCCTCTTCCTTCCATTCTTATTGTCTTTTCCTCAAGTCAGTTATTTTGTTCTTTTTCAGATTTAACTTCTGAGCCTTACCATCGGTTAGTTTGTAAAACCCCCTTTACATTTTATAGCCTAGATTTTTTTTTTCTCACCATGTTAACTTTTCGCATGTTCGTGTATTGTTTGTTAAACTAGTTTCTTTTGATTAAACATCAAAAGTTATTCCTCCGGTAGGAATGTTACATATGTACACGTCTGGCATCTGGAACCGCTTTAGGGACTCACTCAGTTTGCAAGGAGAAAATTATATTTATAAATGTTTTAAATCAGAAAAAAAAAGTGTCTGGTTGTATCTAAAATAATTGGAAATGACTAGTTTATATTGAAAAATTAGAAATAAAAAAACCAAACAGGGTTAGAAGACTAGTTTTTATGAACATCGCCTGTGTGAGTCACTTCTCTCAACTTCCACCACTTGTTTTTCCCAAATCACCTTCATTACAAATAAGGTAAAGAAAAAAAGGGGGTGACAAATGTTGGCAGTTAATATAGCCTGTGGCCAGGGTCATGCGCGCTTTTAAAGTTTTCCAGGTTTTAAAGTATTATTTATCATTGTTCCTTTCCCTACTAGTACGATTCTTCACTTAAGTAACCGACGTAACCGTACTGGTTTGGTACAGTGACTATCAGGTGCAGGTACCAACCTTGTATGAACCTGCACCCCTGCACCAGCACCCCGAAATGGCTCCCATGCCCAAAATCCAGCCGAGAGAGAGGGCGAGGCCAGTTAACCGTGTGCGGTTAATGAACAAGGAGACTGGATGTCACAATTCCTGGGCGCTTTTTGGAGCTCGCCTCCAGACATGAGCCGGCCAAGGCGGGAGGCTCTCCTCGGGCAGTACTTGGATGCTTTTATGTTATCATATTCACTGCTAGGAAAGTTAAAGTAGTATCAACGGAGTTGCATCTATAACTGGTTAACTTGCTCTGAGTCTAGCTTGCTAAACTGCTGATTACGAACCCAACCAAAAAGTGGTATAAATAGCACTATCTCAGTGGGAAAAATTGGCGATAGTTAGAAAACGGGTCCCAGTCAGACAGATGTAAGAAGAAAGTATCATCAGAAAGTTAACTGTCTGCCAAAGAATATAAATAAAGGAACGTTTCCAAACTTAGTCATTTCTTGCTTTTCATTTTCTCCCTCGTTTCCCCCTTGCCTCTGTCTTTTTCCCATCCACAAGTCCATCCGTAAACGCTCATCCCTCCCACCACCTTCTCCCCATGCTATTATATTTGACATATCTGCTTCTCATCACCGAGCTTAGCCGCAGAGGCTAGCGGAACTCCTAATTATAGACTTGTAGACCATCTCGTAGTAGAAATACCTTCAAGAAGACAGTTTAGGAAGAAGCTTTCCATGATGTTGTCACCGTAGGCTTTCATTCTTGCCTTATCAGACCCTGCCAATACCTGCCAGGGAAGCCAGCTCGGCTCCACCTCGCACCAGAGCTATTTCCATCCCATGTATTTGTAAGGGTTCAGCCTCACATCCAGGTCAGGCCATTCCCTTCCAGTTTGTCACGTAGTAGTGCAGCCCATGGTTTTCCTTTGTTTCTTTGTTACTTTAAATTAATCAGAATTCAATTTTAATCTAGAAATTCACAGTCAGTTCACTATAAGAATGTGATAGTCAATACTCAGGATAATATAATTGTGGATTTAAGACTTAAGGCATTTTTCTTTAGCTGTCTGGACAGGTATAAATCAGTCTCAAAAAAAACCCCAAGCTGCCACAGCAAATATTCTTTATTACAATACAAAACTGATTTTCAACAAATAAAATACGCTGTTGTGGTCAGTATTCCCACAAATAGCTGTGTCTGCTAAAGCATTCGCAGACAGCAGGCACAGGAAAAGACAAACACCCGACCAAGTACATGTTTTAAAGATCAACCCAATATCACACAAAACCTGTCAATAATTCGTTCTATTCTCATTGGCGCATACGACATCAGCTGAAACCTACCACGTAACAGCCCCCCCTCAAGAAGGTACGGGTTAGGTTTTTTTCCCAGCAGCTCAATTTTTTTAAATCTAAATAATAAATCCTATTAAAAGTGTTGATAAAAGCGATCATAGAAACGCAACCGGATTAGTCGTCCTTTTCTCTCTGATATTGAACGAATATTTTTCACTCTAAAGATACTTTATTACATACCGTTAACTTTATATCAAATATGCCAAGTATCTAAAGAGCGGGGAGCGTCTGAAGAATCTGAGATCATTTTGATTCTGTTTAGAAGCGCACCCTGCTCCTTCAGTCCTTGTACACGCTAAATTCCAGCACTTCCGGGATTTATATGCACAACGGGTTTTAATTTTTATTTACACTTACGAACCTCACGGCTCGCTCCCAAGTTATAGGTCAGGAAAACCGCTGCGGGAGGTCAACGGGCGTAGGTAGAGATCCCTTGGGATGCATGGAAGCTCTCTGCTCTCTTCTGTGAGAAGAAGAGGAGGGAGAGAGACGCAGGCTGAGATGCGTGCTACACAGCCAGCTCTGCACGCCCTCTCCTCGCCCGCCAGCAAGAAGCCGCTCCAGCGCTAGGCTTGAGATCACAACACATCATCTCAGTTGGAAACCCTCTTTACATCAGTTTTAACAGAATCTGTTCTGTTGCCCTACACTTTGAGTATAAAATAAAGACATTAAAAAATGACTAATTCAAGAATGTTTTCCCCTCTGAAAACCCAATTTCAGCCTACAAAGGCACTGCGGGCTGCGAGGCCCCGGGAGCCAAGGGCACTCGGTGACTATTTGGCTGCGGAGCTGCATGCAAATACACGCTATTTAAATACTCAGGGACAGAGTTTTCACAGCTCTCTGCTCACGGCCAGATTGAGTTTCACATGTAAACTGGAACTCAACTCCTTTCTGTACAAAGAAATGTATATGGTTTTTTATATAAAGCAATTTTAAAGTGACAGTTTATTTTGGGCACTGAATGACTTTTCTGAGAACTTAGACATAAGTCGTTACTTCAATTTTCTTTAAAATGGATCCCCCCCCAAAAAGTTATACTTTGTGAAGTTACATTTATGCCAACAGATCTTAGCCGCAGAGGGTACTGGCTCATGAGACTTTCCATTTAGTCACAACCCATTGAAATATTCTCCGTATGTTGCAAATGGGGGAAGACCGTTATATTATTAAATTATACTTTGCATTAATTGTATTTAAAGGACAGCAGTTTGCTGACAGCCAGGATGAGACTGGCTATCGGTTCTGCCCTAGCTCAAACCAGGACAGCAATTCATGTCTATTTGTACAAAATCTGATCGAGGGAGAAAATATTACGTAAAGATCAGTAGTCTTCTGTGCTCCCTCCCGTTGCTGCACACACCCTTTCCAGCAAGGTAACCCACCACCCTCGTCCCAAGAATCACCTCATTCGCAGCAGGTACGAGGCCAGAAGGATGTTTGGTGATGAGGGGGGCGATCTCCATGCCCTTCGCCCCGCAGTGCTCACTTCTGCCTCCTGACCGCACAGGAAGCCTCCAGCTCCCATGAAGGCGTTTTGGTTCCCCTGCCACTGGGAATTAAGGAGACAGAGACCATTAATGGATGATGGATTAATGGATATCAGAAAATTTAATTTCCTGGTCATACTCTATGATTCTGGTCTTTCTGTAGGGCCGTAAATGTGCACGAGATAATATTTCAAGGGCCAAATTGTGGATGTTCCCTTCCACCCTTTTCCTTCTGAATTCATGCGGTCGCGAGAGCAGATCTCACCAGCGGGAAAGTACCGTTAGCCTGTGTGTCATAAACTTACTGCCCAGGCTCTTTCGGGTTGTTTAATTTAGGAAAATAAATTGATGAGTGGGTAAAGTATTCCACGAATACCCCAGTGTTTATTTACAACCAATGCACCAAGTCCAGTTTCCCCGAACAGGCGGCCAACTGGCCAGGAAACACTCCTCTTTTTGTCCACGGCTCCCACCCTCTCTCGGCAGTCACAATAAACAAACCGTGCTTCTCCCTGGCATCGCATTCTGCTCCGGGTGCTTCGCCTCCTCTCCCTGCTCCTCTCTGCTCCTCTCCTGTTTTCCCTGCAACGCTGTCGCTCCCGCAGAGACACAGCGCAGCGTCCAGATCTCTCCTCTGCGCCTGTCATCACGCCACGAGGACGCTCTCCACCCACACACTCCTCATCTGTGACTCATCTCGGTTTCTGCCTGCATTTAGGGAATGGCTTCTACTGTTTTGGCCATGCCGTTACATAAGGAAGCTCGACTGTTTCCTATGCCCATCTGCAGCGAAGCTGGGTTATTGCATCCACCACCTTCAACAGCACCGGACTTGATGCTGTTACTGCACGACGCACACGCAGGTTCCTAGACAGAAGATTGCTTTATAGAATTAACTAATTTTGCTACTGCCTGGAAGTTGTAATTCAGGGGTCAATGGCAGTTTGCTTCAAAGAGGTGTTTTCACTTTATTTATTTGTCTGATCTAGTCTAGCTTTATGGAGATTCAATACTTTTCGCATTAGTACTTGTGACCACTTGAAAATAAGCAGTACGACAAGCTTTTTGCTTCTCCGCAGGAGCTCCAGCCGTATTTAATAATTTTGTACATTTTAAAAGTGAGTCTGTTCTAAAGCCTGTCCACATTTGATGCCTTCCTTGGTGTCCCAGGGCAAATTGTCGGCAGTACTGAGTAAGAGAGCTGCGATGGACATTCGGTCCTAAATTGTTCCCCGGGACTACAATGATAAGAGCAACACTCAGACACTAGCCAAGAGCCGTAGGCTATAATTTTCTCAGATCTTTTAAGCTAAACAAGGTTGTACCTACTCAATAGCTGTACAGAACAAATCAAGGAAAAATGCAATTTGTGGACAATGCATTTCTCTGTGCACAAACCTGATTTTTTTCATTTACATTTTGCAGCACCTTTTCTGGAAAGCCTGGCTTGCAGCCTTCCTTCTAGGATCCTCCAGGAGACACGGCTGCGTGCTCCCCTCTGGTAGCAAACACTGCAAAGCCCTGCTTCAGAGGGCTGTGTTTGCACCAAATATCTACCGCAACCTCCCTTGCAAACAGCAAGATCGTAAGCACGTGAGCTTGGACCCCGGGAGTGGGGTGGCTGGAGCTCCCTTGACCTCCATCCGCCTGGGAGGTTCATTCCTGCCCTGCTCTGACCTTACGGGAATTTGATCATTTTCCCAGTGTTACTGACTGTCCTGGGACGCTTCTGAGCGCGCAGGATTTCACCTCCAAAGGACATACAAGCAATGGGTATGTTTTCCAGGTCTCTGACTGTCCCCAGGGAGCTCTCACATCTTCCCAGGACACCGGTGCTGTGAGCAGCAATGCCAGCGGTGGAATGGAGCAGGAAAGCACTGGCTGCTGCAGACAGCAGCGTCAGATCTGAGACAGAAGAGTGCTCGCCATGGCACTTGCCCTCTGTAAAGACATGGGTTAGCTGGAAAATGTACTCAGATGCTCAGTGCATCTTACCTCCCAGCAAGGAAGAGAGAATGAGATCTGCAAGGGAGGGGAAGNTACCAAACATCTACCGCAACCTCCCTTGCAAACAGCAAGATTGTAAGCACGTGAGCTTGGACCCCGGGAGTGGGGTGGCTGGAGCTCCCTTGACCTCCATCCGCCTGGGAGGTTCATTCCTGCCCTGCTCTGACCTTACGGGAATTTGATCATTTTCCCAGTGTTACTGACTGTCCTGGGACGCTTCTGAGCGCGCAGGATTTCACCTCCAAAGGACATACAAGCAATGGGTATGTTTTCCAGGTCTCTGACTGTCCCCAGGGAGCTCTCACATCTTCCCAGGACACCGGTGCTGTGAGCAGCAATGCCAGCGGTGGAATGGAGCAGGAAAGCACTGGCTGCTGCAGACAGCAGCGTCAGATCTGAGACAGAAGAGTGCTCGCCATGGCACTTGCCCTCTGTAAAGACATGGGTTAGCTGGAAAATGTACTCAGATGCTCAGTGCATCTTACCTCCCAGCAAGGAAGAGAGAATGAGATCTGCAAGGGAGGGGAAGATGAAGGGGGAGCAGTGATGCTCACATGCCTCGGGGAGGGGTGGATGGAGAGGGGCTCACCCCTGGGCTGCCCACCTCCCCTGCAGCTCCCACCTCGACATCTCCAGCAGCAGCTGCTGGTCCCCCCTACCAGGCTGGGTCCCCTCCTGTCTTGTCCATCAGCCTCTGCCAAGATGAAGACGCTCACGCTGCCGTCTCCCCTGCGCACGGGTCGTCCAGGTGCCTGCTCCTGCTTGAAGCGAGAGCCTGTCTGCCTCCATCAGCAGCGAGTTTGCCTTCTGCTGTCTCCTGCCACTTGCTGGGCAGTCGTAGAGCAGGAGTTAGGCTCTCAGCAGAAGAGGAGAAAGAGAAAGGACACCTACGGGTCCCAGCTCTTGGGTTTTCAAGAGAAGACCTGATGCAGCATGCAGACCTCCCTTGCAAGCCCTGCTGCAGGGCCCTGGACCTCTCTGTCATGCAGTGTTCTCCAGAAGCCACCGAAGGATGACATGGTGCGTAGAAGGGAACGTTCCCCTTTGCTGGGTCTGATGGGAGAGCAGTCCCGGGGCTACCGTGCAACTGATCAGTGCAATACTCCTTTCACATCACCCCGACAGAGGTATCTGAGACAGTCCCAGGGATTTTGAGTGGTTTTTACATAGCTGATGTGATGTCAAAGGAGCTCAGTTCTTTTCACATCATTTCAGTTTGCCTTACTAAACCCAGCTGGTGCCTCTCGCTGTTCCCCAGCAACCCTCAGACCGGCTCACTTGTTTCCCCACAGCATTTTAAAAGGGCTTGAGGAAGGACCGACAGCGGAGAGAAATGAGGGCAAGAAAAAACATCTTTGAGAGAGCTGGGGCGAGGAGCACGGAGAAGGGCTATCAAGAAGAGGTAGGTGCTGCAGGAACACATCATACCGACTGATGGGCAGTGCAAGAGATGGGTGGTGTTTTGGATGGAGACTGGGATAGCGCGAGAGGCAGCGGCAAAGAAGCAACATGGAAGTCAGCACAGAAGTAGGATAATCATCAGATGCAGAATCAGGCAAGAAATTAGGCATGGTTACATGAAGTACTGGATGGAAATGCTTCATCGGTGTTGCAATTCCTCTCGAGACACCCAGAGACAAGGGGTGAGGAAGATCTCGCAAAAAAGTTGGCTGTCCCAACTTTATAGCTCTTAAAACACGAGAGTTTAAGCATTTTTAAACATAAGCGGCATTTTTGATTACCAGCGGCACAACTAAAATTCTTCTTTCTGCTCCAGTTATTACCCTGGCTCTTAACATTAATCCGTGTATCTGCAAGCTATTGCTTTGAGTTTTCTGAAAATAGGCAAGACCAAATTTACCATTACCTTATCGGCAACACCTGAAGCACACTCGCCCACCGCACGTTTCCCTGCGGTAATGAACGACGAGTGTGTGAGCATGCAGGAAACAGTTAAAAACAAATGCAATTCCTGGCTAACGTTAATTTTTATTTTTCCAAAAACTAAGCAGGACGCTTACAAAACTTATGCAAAAGCTTGAAAAATTTTAAATGCATCCACACTTTAAATAGCCATAAAGATTTTTATTACTCATAGGAATGCATCATATCTAACTTAGCCTGACCTTGGACATAGCTTGGCTAATAACAATTGTTTTGAAGTATATCTGCTCCATTTACAACAGAAGGCTGAATTCATCTTTCTCCAGGAACAGAACAGCGAGCTGACACTCTGTAAATCCTGCCTTTCCATTGTTTAACTGAGAAGTCTCTGTGCAGATGTTATGAAAGAAAGCTCGGAGAGAAAACTCACAGGCATTTCCCCGGCCCACGAAAATAACTTCTTGATTAAAAGCAAAACGAGTCCATTAGAAATGAATCTAAACTAATTACATGTGAACATAAAATAATTTATGGATTGCAAATGTTTATCTTTCCTTTAGAAATATTACTATGGTTAAATTACTTTTGAAACTCATACAAAATCCTATACCCAGGTAGGAAAATATTGTAAACTATTTCTGTAATTAAACTGATTACATATGTAAAAATGTTCATCTGCTTCATATTATAAAGCTCTTTGTCGGCTGCGTGAAACAAGGATGAAAACCACCAAGGGTCATACCGTTTCCTGACGCAATGAGTGTACGACAGGGCTACTGCTCTTCACACCAGGTAAGAATCTGGTCTTTAAAGCCAACAGATCCCATTGGGGAATCCTCTCCTGCAGCCTCGCAGTTGCGGCAGTATAAGAATAACCAAAATCCCACCTGCGGGTACTGGACAAGGAGGGAAATTATCCAAAAAACTACCAGAAACCATACGGATTAGTTAGCACCCCTTTCCGTGGCAAGCACGAGTGTTGTAGCAATGGTATTTCTTTAAATTAATGGCAGTTCAAGTAAATACGATAATCTAAACCAGATATTTAAAATGTATCAAATCCAGTTAATTCATTAGCCTATTGTTTTCTTTTTCTTATAGGTTCTGTACTGTGGTCTTCACCCAAGCAGAATTTCTGCTGCAGTCAACAAAGTCAATGGAAATACAGATGAATGTTCCTGCACAGGGACAGCGGGGGCACTTACATGTGGTTTCCATTGTCCTGCATGTAACCTCTCAAAGAGATTTTGGTGGAACACTTTATTTACATTTTCTTTAAAAAAGAATATGTTTACCTTCTTCCTAAAGATTACCACATGTCAAAACACTTCCAAATCTAAATATTTCATAAAAGAGAATCTGCATAATAAATAATGTATACACATTATGTGAAAGAATGGTGTAAAGGGCGTTCTGAGTATCCACAGCTATTTTGCAATGGGCTACAGGCAGTACCTTAATTTTCAGCAGACTATCTATCTTGGTAAGCGCTAGCCAAGTTTCCACTGCTTAAATATTTACTCAAAGGACAACTAAGAGATTTGTACGCATGTTGTTGTTGCTAATACCAACAGTTTGCACGCTGCCGTCTTTGCCATGGTATGACGCGTGGTCTCGGGGTTAAAGCACTCCCTACGGTCCTCCGGCATGCCGAGAGAGGTGATCGCTTGGCGCCGGCTCTCACCAGAAAGCAATTTTAGTCACTGCACTAAAATGGTCTCCAAGAAAAGTTGTCATGTCTCTTTCTGGTTGCATCCAAAATTCAGATGCTTTCTGATACCATGACCAATTCTTATTTTTGAAGCAGTCTTTCTAGCGTGAGTTGTTCAAACGTGGGTTAACTCCACCATCTTGTATAAGCTCCGTCTGCTGTTCTCATCAACGGCGACCGGCGGGACACGTTCTCCTCCTGTAAGGAAAAGGAAATAGTAAGCCTAATTTGTTCTTAGGGAAATAGGAAGGTGGCAGCGGCCACCTAACATTGGAGTGACAAAATGTTTCCCACCGTTACCGAGTGTGCAGAGCACATTAACATCTTGCTGGAGCGTGTGACCACAGCAGCGAAGGTGCTAGTCAAAGGCCGATGACTGGAGAATTAAAATCGTTGGGTTTCACAGCATCCAGGAACTGTGAGGCCAATGTGACCCCACAGCCACTGAGTCCTGAGCAAAACCGCCAGTGTTTACCATTTCAAAGTGATACGAGATCACTTTATGCAAACCGAGGAAGCCAAAAAGCTTGAGCGATGACGTAGGTGCAGGGGACGCTGTTGAAGTGTGCATTCAAAACACTGAAGGGCAGATGGAAACAACTGCTGACCAGCCTGTCAGCCGGACAGCAGCGACTGTTGACTGGCCTGGATCCGCTCGCTGCCTTTTCCACAACACGCACAATCGAGGGTGACATTTTCAAAGGGGCAAAACACCAGGGCACGAGGACTGGCAGAGAGAGGAGGAATCTCGGGAGGAATCCACCTGCTGATGGAGCCTACAGCCCCCCGGCTGCACAGACCGTTAAGGGCCTGTAGATGCACTTGCAGGATCACGGCGGGAAAAACAAATGTGGAGCACCGATGTGGATATTAGTCTGTAACACGCGGAATGTCAGCCTGAACGGTGATGCAGCTGCTTTTTCTTAACACATTATTAAAACTGTTATCTTTCTTCTCTAAATTAACTTGAGGAAGATGTTCATCAAAGATGACACTGCTCTCGTACTGTGTTTTATCAACCACAGGTTTACATCCTTGGTGGTTTCAGGATGGCTGTAGCTGCTGCTAAGGTCAAACTGCCCCTTGCCCAGAGCAGTGGCCCACGATGAGTGCATTTTGTACCCCTCCCCATTTCAGAATTCTGTCTCAGAATTAGTCCCTGGGTGCTTTTTACCTGCCTAAAAGGAGACTCTCGATATCACACCGGTATTTAATGAACATGTCTGGTGTGCAAAGGCCACAAAACCCTTGTTATGAAGGAAAACATCCCAAAACATATCTTTCATAGCTGCGGTATTAAAAGGTTGAACACGGAGAAAAGGAGGGATAAGTAGATAGGCTTGCAAAACATGACTCAAATCTCCATTGCATACATATTTTTTTCCATTATCTTACAGGAAGAGCTAGTGACTTGGGGCCAGGGTGACAGAAAAGGGACACCGGAGTCCAAATTACCCGCTTTCTGAGACCCCCAGATTCGGCAGGTTATGCAGCGTTAGCTACTGGAGCAAAGCAGCAGTTTTTCCTTTCTCGTTCTTTCAGCTTACCTTCCCTCTCTAGGAGAAGTTAAGGCTCTCACATGAGCGCAAAACATTATTGCTGAAAAAGACGCTGCCTTCTGCAGCACAGAACAAGAGCCGTATGTCTGCACAGCACCGGTGTGACATTACACACAGCCAATACCGCGGATCCCGACAAAGACTGCAGGCAGGGACGGCCCGCACTCGCAGTAGTTCCCTCCTTGCAGGCAGGCTGCCTGAGGACGGGTGGCCTGCAGAAAGGGAGGCCTTTACAGGCACCGGGTGCCAGGTGACAGCAAAAATCAACCTTGGATTGGGGACGGGGTTGGGTTTGTGTTGCCTTTGTCAAAAGAAGGCATGCAGTTATCACGCTGCCGAGAAAGACGAGGGTCCTCAAGTGCTCTGCTGGCTTTTCCATTAGAAATTTAGCTTTCGCCCGGTCACTAACATTAGTAACAACTGGCAAAACAGCGTAAATGCATCCTAAAAGCCATACTCCCCAACGGGACTAGGAAGATTCACGGTGTAGAGAATTTTGAGGATTCTCTTCATTCACACTAACTTAATTGCCTAAAGAAGATCTGGAGAGGATACTGGCTGCTCGTGTAAAGCGTGAGCAGTGACAACTCGCACTTCTGAGAACACTTATTAGATCCTCCATCAAAACCAGGGGCAGTTGCAGCTTAACTATAGGGAAGGTTAAGAATGAGCACAATTTTCCCAGTTCCTTTCAGAACTTTTGTTGCCCATCTCAAAAATGCAGAAGTCATCCAGCTCTGCTTCTTTTAAAAATTTTTTAAATATTTTTTAAAAAGACCTTTAAGGTGCACTTTCACCTGCTGGTACTTCACACTAAGGATGAATGGGCTCAGAAACGGCGGGAAACTGAAAATTCAAGGGCAAACGAAGTGGGAACAGCCACAAAATCGGACAAGTATCGATATTTACTGGGCAGGAGTTAGTACAGTGTGTACTGTTACACAAAACACATTATTTGTGCCTTGAGTTTTCAGCCGCAGCTCACTTGAAGGACTGCTGGTACTCGTAAGGGCACGCTGCTGTTGCGCAGAACCATCGGCTGGATACCGCAGAGGCTCAAGCGCTCTTCTGATGCTGCTTTTCTGAAAGGCAAGTTTAAGTGGGCTGGTTAAAAGGTTTGCCTGGAATAAAGCCGAGCTGCTAATGAACAACATGAGACACATCAATTTTACACACAGTACTTAGCACGTTTTCGTGCACTTTTGTGCACTGGGCAAAACCCGGTGTTTTCTTTCTTTTTGCTTTTAAAGCATTCTCATGTGGAGAACTGATATCTACGGGAGGAGTCAGCGCAGCGGTGTTTGGAGTTTTCTGTAAGACATCTGGCTGCCATCGCACTTCACTGCTCACCTAACGCTGTGCTGCTGTAGAGAGTGAACAAAACGTGGAAACCGCTACGTCACTGAGGAAGAATCTGCGCAAGTTCCTGCTGCGAACATGCGATCGGCTCTGCGAGGACAGGAGCAGGTGTTGGCTCCTCCCTACATGGTTTATTTGATCTCTCTAAATCCCCTTTCTCAGGCCAGGACATCTCCACGTAAATCCCATGCTAAAGATTTATCTACAGAAAGCATGTATTGTACGTGCACTGGCTGGCTCGTGAAATACCCGTAACTAAATTTCATGAAACCTACGGGTTTTTATATAGGTTCGGACACTCTAAGAAATAAAAAAGAAACAAAAGAGTTCTGGCCAACTTCTGTCGGCCTACAGACTTGTTAGGTATTCCAGTCCAAGGAAACCAGGAATGTAAGTATCCCTGTCCAAAAATATCTGGTTAACACTATTATATTTTAATCACAGCTGCGCTAAAAAATACACAGTTCTCTTACTCCATGCAATCATCTTTCCCTGCTACGATGAAAAGTGCTTTTTTCGTGTTTTTTGTTACAATCACCTCGTAGACAGACATGCCAGTATCTGAGCATATTGGAAGGATTTGAAGTTCACGCTGTACGTAACCGTCACGGTTTACGTTACACACATCAGAAACCCGCACGAGGCTGTTGGTATTTAACCCAGTTGTATTGGAAAGGGAGCAGGTAAGACGCGACAAGTTTGTTTGGAGTGGACTGAGAATATTCGAGGCTGTGCTCGGGACGTGAACTGCGGGGCCACAATGGCCGGGCTGCGGTGTGAGCTGCTCGTGCACATATTAATTAACTTCTTTATTCGGGGATCAATCGGCACCACCGTTAGTTTTATTGACGTTATAATTAGCAGGATCTTGCTTTTGCTTGAATAAAGCCGTTCCACCTAACGTAAAATCCATCATTTGCTGCCCGTTATTGCCCGACCGTGCTCCTGCTCCTCGCAGCCCTCTCCGGGAGGGCTCCCTCCCCGGGGNCCAGCCCCGCGGGCCGGGCGCCCTCTCCTCACGGAGCCCTCGGAAGGACCGCGGCGTCCCGGCGTGGAGGAGCGGGCGCCAGGCGGGGGCACGGCGGGGAAGGACGGGGCTGGCGGGAGGCGCGGATTCCCCTCGTTCCTTCCCTGGAAAATATCTTGAGCCATTGCACTTTCCTCGATTTTATTACCTGAGGGGAACGTGACAGAACTTGTAAAGACACAATTGCTATGTAACTTCCACCGGTCTATTTTTCTTCAAAAGAAAGCCAAATCAAAACGCCGCGTTAAGTTTCGTGAAGCCGAAAACTCAGGAAAACCGATACAGAGCGGGAACAAAAGATGCGCGGAGGCGAGCGGTGCTTCCTCGTCGTGCTGGGCGCTATCGGCTTGTCGCGATATCTACGGAGCAGAAAGAAACGTGCGAGCTCTACAGAAGGTGTAAACACCGAAAAGAAAGAATCTCACCGATGATTTAACATTAACAGTGGCACGGGTGACGTGAAAGCGTCCGCTAAAACGTTACCCTTTCCAGTCAATAGTCGCAAAGTGTCTTAAATTCATTACTTGGCACTTATCGAAATTCGTGACATCGAAAATGGATTAAAAAAGGTGAAGCAAACCTGAGTGAAACAAAATATATTGTACGGACAACAAATGCAATGAAATAACAGCGTCTTTTTTTTTTCCTCTTTTTTTTTTTGTCTTTTTGTTTTTCAATAACTTAAAATACACTAGAAAAAATATGGTCAATATAAATAATTTTGTTTTCATGGAGAACAAATAGATACAAAGCCCGTCCATACCAAAGTTCGCGTAGAAGAGCTTTCCCTCCATCTTGGCAATAAGCGTGAGGGTCTGATGGCAAACTGGGGTGACACTTGCCGACCGCAAGGTCCCCCAGGTTAAATAGCTATACGTCTCTCAAATAATAATAACAACAATAATAATAACAATAATTAAAAAAAATCACAAGGTTACGTGAATAGATACACCTTTATGGGATAAAATGTAAATGTTTGACAGTCAACTATCAATTCACAAGTTATAGCCAAAATAAACTTTGTTCGTGTGTATCAACATATTTTACACGTACCCAGTACCTCTTACTGGAATTTGCCGCTGTGTAAAGTGGTGGTTGGGAATTAAATACTCTCTTTTTTAAATTATTTTTCCCTTTTTCTGGTGTTTTTTTTCTCCCCTTTTCTTTTCGCCCTCAGGACAAGAGAGCCCCAGCAAAGGGAGGCACACTCCGCTCTCCTCATCCTTTCTGCTCCCTTTTATTTCACAGGTGGGACAGCAAACGACCAACAAAGATTTAAAGAGTGGAGGAGGCAGCGCCTGATCTCCCTCTCTCTTTCTGCTTCCCTCCGAGGTTAAAAGAGAAAGAACCCAGCCACATTTGTTTGTTTCATGGGCTTTTTTTGTGGGGCGTTTTTTTTGTTTTTTTTGTTTTGTTTTCCTACTAAAGATGAGGGTGAAGTGCAAGTGAATCAAAGGACTCCATCAATGAAATACAAATACATGCAACCCGGAATGCTGCTGGAGGAAGTATCCCGGACAGTTTCCCATTAGAAATTCGCAGAGAAATCATTGTCTCTTTTTTTTTTTTCCTTTTTTTTTCTTTTCTTTTCTTCTCTTCATCGTCGTCTTTCTCTCTTCTTTTTTTTTTTTTGTCGCTATTNTTTCCTACTAAAGATGAGGGTGAAGTGCAAGTGAATCAAAGGACTCCATCAATGAAATACAAATACATGCAACCCGGAATGCTGCTGGAGGAAGTATCCCGGACAGTTTCCCATTAGAAATTCGCAGAGAAATCATTGTCTCTTTTTTTTTTTTCCTTTTTTTTTCTTTTCTTTTCTTCTCTTCATCGTCGTCTTTCTCTCTTCTTTTTTTTTTTTTGTCGCTATT
>VZSC01016539.1:60336-131901 GCA_013398225.1 Steatornis caripensis
GGAAGGATCGGGGGGGGGAGGGGGGGATCGGGGCGCGCAGGCTCCGCGCCCGCGCACTGCCCCGGGGGGCTCGGCGCTGCCCCCGCGTAGCCCCGCAGAGCGCAGGCGAGGGGCGATTCCCAGCCGGGAGCGTGGCCGGCAAGCGGAGCCCGGGAAAGCGTCCGGGGGAGGCGGAAAAGTTCCTCCGTGGACGGCCGAACCCGGCGGCTGGTGCCCGGCTGGTGGGCAGCGACAAACGCGGCCGGATCGTTAACGTTTTCTCGTGCGGCGGATTGAGGCGTCGGATTAGGGCGAATTACGCTATTTACTGCTAACAGTGTTTTTCCTTTGTTGCCGAAATCCCAGTAAGAGAGCGCTTCTGCCGACGGGGCTCGCCTCGTTCGCACCTTTGCTAGAATTCTAATAAATTATTCAAAATCGTTTAACTCCTGCGTATGCATCGATTTTTCATGTGACCTTTGCAAAGACGACTTTCCGTAAAAGAGCGTTTATTTACTCGAGCACGTTCGGTAGCGAGGGTGGAGAACTCGCGCTCCTCCCGGTCCAACGGTGCGCGGANCGGGCCCTGCGGCTCCAGGCGTGGGAACGCTGCGGGTTGCTTCCACTCCCGGGCCTCCCGCCTTGGTGGCGGGGGTCCCGTCCCGCCGGTGCCGGGCTCGGTGGCGCTGCGGTGCGGGGAGCGCGGTGACCGGCCGTGGAATGCGATAACCGCGGCCACGGAGGTGTCCGCCTCTTCTCGGGGCAGGCTCTCGCCGAGCGTGCGGGCAGCAGCAGCAGCGCCTGGCAGCAGAGCAGAGCCCGCGCCGTGCTTCTCCTGCCCCTGGTCGGATGTCCCGCNCCCGAGGGGAACGGCCCGGCCCCGCGCTGCCCTCCCTGGCTTTCGTTGGTCGGCGGGGAGCGCGTGCCGGGAAACTCGCCTTAAACTGACCGAATCCGTCGACAGACGGTACCCGGCGCAGGGATTAAATCGTTTCGTTGCGTTTCTCGCCGTTGCCNCGCGGCCACGGAGGTGTCCGCCTCTTCTCGGGGCAGGCTCTCGCCGAGCGTGCGGGCAGCAGCAGCAGCGCCTGGCAGCAGAGCAGAGCCCGCGCCGTGCTTCTCCTGCCCCTGGTCGGATGTCCCGCTGGACACGGGCGCACCGCGCTGGGAGCTGCTCTCTGCCCAGAGCTCTTGGGGTCTGTTTCCCCTCCCGCTGTGCGCTAGCAGGGCCGCATTGATGCGAGCGGGGAGCACGCAGGACCCGCGAGGGATGGCGCCGTCCCCGGCTCCTGCCCTTGGAACCTACCTTGTGTTTCGGTTCGTAGCGGGGTAAANCCCGCGGAGGCTGAGCCCGGGCTGGCTCGCCCCCCCACCCCCACCCCCACCCCGGCCCCTGCTCCCCCCCGCTGCGGCGCTCCCGACCCCGGGGCTCAGCGCGGTCCCGGTGCGGTGCCCACGCCGCGCGTGTGTGTGTGTGTGTGGGGAGCACACACGGCCCGCTGCCCCTGCGGCCACGGGGACGGTCGTCAGTGCCAGGAAACACCGACCCTCGTTAATCANATCCCCGTAGAATCTTGGTTTCCCAGCCAATGTCTGTGAAAGCGTGGGCAGAGAGGGTATGCCGTCTGGTTTCTTCTGTACCTGATGTGCCGTTTCTAGCAGCAGTCGTTTTAGGTAATTTCATTTTGTATTTCAGCTAAACACAGTTCTGGATGCTGCTTTTTTTCAGATAGGAAAGAAACTTTTTTGAGCAGCTTAGCTGTTCTAACCACCTGACACAAATTTTAAACACGCAGTTTTAAGCGGTTCAGCAGGTTCCTTTGCCCTGTGGGTGAGGGAGACGTTTACAACTTCATTTAAAAGAAATACTAAAAGCTGCATCATGAAGTTCGGGTAAGCTTAGCTGATCTGTAAGCTTATTCTGCAAGTTGGTTACTTGGGGCAAATGCAGATTCAGTAGCGAACTTACTCGAGTTGTTCAAAAATTGGGATGTTTGTAGTTCTCGTTGCCTTCAGGTGTGGAAAACATAGTTACGCGGTGGAAGGTCTGTTTGTAGAATTAAGAATTATTGAGCAAAAGATGGCTTGTGGAGGCCGGCTCTTAGTAGATGAGCACCATGCTAGGGTTTGAGGCCTTGGTTCAAGTCTCCACTTTGCTGCTGGTGTCCTGGATGACCGGGGGCATGTGATGTCTCCTTGAGCCTAGCTTTTCCCCCGTTTAACTCTGTTTCACATGTTTAGGTTTCAGTGTTAGGAATAGTTACTGTGAATTGTTCATTCGTGATTTTGAATTGAGGCAGACTTTCTTCAAGTTCAAAATGAGTGATTTTGAAAAATACCGTTGATGTAATTGTCAAAGAGGACATTGTTTAAGTAACGAGAAGACGGTGTTCTGGTATGTGTGATGTCTGTGGATTCTTGTCCCTGTGGGAGAGACAGTAACTGAATTCCTGTGATTCCTTTATCTCTAGATGTTCTTCTGAGGTGACAGGTTATGGTAGCTGTCTTGGTAGATGTGGTTCAGGTGTTCCTTCTGTAGTGATGTGGAAACTTGGCTAAGGGAAAGGGGCACCACTGGATAGGTACATAAAATCAGCAACAGTAGTTCAGGTTGCTGCTCTCAGAAGAACAGCCACCTTTTTTTTTTGTTTTGTTTTTCTTTTATCTAATAAAATCTGCTCTGCTGAGAGCAGTTTTCCTGAGTTGTAGAGCAGGGACAGCTTCCACATAACTACAAGCTTGGTGGAGGTAGATACAAAGGCAGTCTGTGATGTGTACACGCAGAGAAGCTGTCTGAGGGGGACTTCTACCCTCTGCCTGTTTCCCTTTTTTGGGGAGCAGCATTGCCATTAGTAACACTTTGACTCCTACTTTAATAGCTAGTTTGCCGAGCATGTTTGTCGAGGACTTGGAGTAAATTTTACTTCAGTTAGCCTCGTTCCCTGGCTCAAGCTCAAGTAGCATCTCTTCCTGCCTTGTTGGTTCTCTCCTGTAGGTGGACACGCACAGTTCAGCAGGAAAGAAGGGGGCACTGAGATGGCTGCAGTATATTTTCAATCAATGCCCTTCTAATCAGTCATAATTTCTTAAGTGATCTTGTTTGTAGAGGTGGTACATAAACAGCGCAGGCGGTTAGTGATTATTGCAAGTCAGTTATGATCAAAGTTTCTTAGTAACTAGCAAATGTAAATTGTCTGGATTTGATACTGAACAAATGTGGGGGTTATTTTGTCTTGATCGCTTCTGGTTGACGTGACAACTAAAGATCGTATTGCTTAATTGGATGCTGTGCGCAAGGTGTCGTCGGCTGCAGTAATGTTTACTGGATAGCAGCCTCTGATTAAAACCAACCAAACAGTAGTATATTCTTACAGTCTACAGTGAATACAATAATAACTTGAAACTCGTGTTTGAAAACGCGTATTGCATGCTTGAAATAATTCTAACATCTATGGAACAAGACTGAGCAATGTCAGATCAAGGAGCCTGTAATTCTTACTATGTCTTAAAGTGTACCTTACTCTCTTCGAATAGATTTTTCTAGAGAAGTCTGTCTGTTTCCTGTGTCATCTATGTTTTCTTTACATTTTTAANTCTTACAGTCTACAGTGAATACAATAATAATTTGAAACTCGTGTTTGAAAACGCGTATTGCACGCTTGAAATAATTCTAACATCTATGGAACAAGACTGAGCAATGTCAGATCAAGGAGCCTGTAATTCTTACTATGTCTTAAAGTGTACCTTACTCTCTTCGAATAGATTTTTCTAGAGAAGTCTGTCTGTTTCCTGTGTCATCTATGTTTTCTTTACATTTTTAAGTGCAGGGTGGGAGGTTATTTAGCTGCTTGCACTGATAGCAATGTTTATAACTTTGCCAAGTTGGTTTGCAATTTTTGATGTTGGTGTTTGTCTTGGCAAAATGCATGTATGAGAGCATGCACTTTGTTTTCACTTGAACCAAAGTGTTGCAGTATCAGTTTTCAGAAACAGGACTTAACTGGGACTTAAAATTTACCAGGTCCAGCTATTGAAAAGCTGTTCAATTTCAGACAAATTTCAAGCCTTGAAAATGCTGAAGTTCACAGACATTCATTACAGCCTTCAAAAATACTTAAGTAGCTGGTAAATTTGGTGATGTTATCTTCCAGCTCAGGCTTCAGCATGAGTTTCCATGTAGCTGCTGTGAGTCCTTGTGTCTTGAGACACCATCTTCTGAATTCTTGGTGTTCCTTTGCTGTTTGACCAGAGCAGTTTGATCTGAGTTCAGAAGTGGGTGAGTGAATATGTTAAGACTGGATGAGAACCACGTAATGGGAAAGTTGGGGCTGGATGATGGAAAACAGTGAGCCTCACTCATGTGACAGTCAGGAGCCTGTCTCCCCAGGAACGCCTGGGATGTCTCCCAGGTTCTGAGTTTGACTGAAACTGTTCATTTGCTGTTGGTGCTTGTTAATATGCCTTTCCCTCCTCCTCTTCTCCTCCTAGTATTGCTCCATAGTCAGGGTAAAAGCCTCTCGTGTCTCGCCAGGCATTGAGAGCATTATCTTCCACAGTGCCTACACGTAAAGAGGAGTTGGCAGAAGCGTGTCTCATATTGCAGATACACATGGCTTAACGCTTCTGCCTGAGAGGTAAGGGTAAGGAGCCTTAAACGTGGGATTCCCCATAGCTATAAGGGTGAACTCCCTTATGTCACTCCGTTAACTGTGTGGTACAAGTCTTTGTGGTGGATCTATGGACTTCGTTTGGAGACGGCCAGGTAGGAAAACCCCATGAGATTCAGCATATGATGCCGTGTAATGAGTCTTGATTTTTTTTTTTTTCTGTTTACCTTTTTATTTTGCTATTTGAGGTTCACTGAGTGATCTGAATTCTCCTCTGTGGCCTGTAGGTACTATTATACAGTCTTGTTTGGAGAAATAGTCTATGGACCACTGCTGACCCGCCAGAACAACTCTTCCGCCCATCAGGCTTCAGCTGATGCGATCAGTCAGTGCTGGCTATCCCTTTTCCCAGGTCTGGTCAGGAGTACGGAGGGCGTAGGCAGAAGTCAGGGAGAATGCTAACCCGTAATAGGTCTTGATAATTGACTGCTCTCAAGTGCTATGTTTCCAAGAGGTGTCTTCGCAGAAAAATGTGTGTCACATGCTGAAGGGGTGGTCTAAAGACCCTGGTGAAAGATAGTGCCTGCCAGAGTTTGTCTGTTGCCAGCATATGTTCGAGAGATCCCCGTGGGAGACAGCTACTAGGACTCGGCTGCGCAACTTGTTCCAGGATCAATGGTCTGCTTCTGGCAACTTCTTTTCCAGTGGCAACTGTAAAAAGTGTAGGGCATCAGTCACCTGTGTGCCTTTGTCCTGTAGTTCATCCACGGTAACCCCAGTGCTCCTGCAGCTCCTGAGGCTGGAGTATGTGCACGTATGCTGTAGGGCTTGTGCAGTCTCGGGGAAGGGCCGTGGCATGTAGTTCTTCTTTGGTCCTGAAGACACAACATCGAGATTTACATAGCATGTTTCACTGGTTTTATATGCTGCTTAATGCAGTTATATGTCCAAATGGGAACAAAGCCTATGGCAAAAAAAAAAAAGGAAGTTAAACAACAGACGATATATATGTTGAAGTGGAATGTTCTGGCTGGTAATTATATCCACATCAACCAGCAAATATCTCAGCAGAAATGTCTTTTGTACTCTTTGTTTCTCTGGTCTCTTTCATTAATCTTGCTGTCATGAGCTATGGTCTGTGAGCTTTTAAGTTAAAATCTGTGTGGTGTAGTTTCATCTTTCTGAGCAGTTCAGCTTATTTTAATTTTGAGGTTCAGGTTTGTGTTCATTTGAAGATTGTTCTATCAGTATATATTTGAAGAGCTTTATTTTACTGTTCAATAACTGTTAGTACCTTGGAGCTCTGTAAATCTTTTGCTGCGAGGGGAAAAAAATAACATGACTGCACAAGATGGCGTGTTGATCTAAATTGGCATTCTTATACAGAATTGTAAATTAAAGTCGTAGTTGAGATAAAGTAGCCTGTAAAGTACTGCCTCTGTCTTTTTCAAAATCTGTGCGAAATAACTTTAGTAAGATGGTAGAAATAACTTCATTTTAAAAAGAAATTCTCTTGCATAGCAGTTAATCTTCCCAAAATCCTCCTGGTTTAGGTGTACAGAGATTTGCTGTTTTAAATTGAATGTTTCAGAAATGCTTCGTTTAGATTCTTAGCTGAAGGACCAATTCTAAAGCGCTGAAAACGGAAGCTCTTGAGAAGTGAAGTACATATACAGAGGGATTTACTGCAGCGAAGCTTAGGAGCGACTAATTTGTAGGCACTCCTGGCTGCAGGAGTGCAACTGATAGCTCGGAGTTGCGTGCCGAAGAGCCGTCTGCAATCCGCTGAGATTTGGGTACATACGAATGAGTTTACATAGCTACTGTTTTGATGGCGGCAGCAAGCGAACTCTAGTGAACATCAAAGAAAATCCAGATACTTAAGGGACTGCCTTGTATTTTTGCATTAAATGACTGTTGGATAAAATACAGAAACTCCTTGAAGTTGATGCCAGGTCCAGAACGTGGCGCTTTCCAGGAGACCGTCCCTTTGACTCTTGACTTGCGCTTGCTGTAGCTTCCTCACCCCGGCACCCGGGCCCTGGCGGTCCTTAGGACGAGCTTCAGCAGCGTGGGAGGAGTGCGTCTCAGTTGGACAAGCAAACCTGCATCTCTGGCATAGTCTTCCAATTCTGTCAAAGGCAACGTTGTCTGTATATTTATTGTACTCTAGCTACCGGAAAGGCTCCCTTGGGAGACTTGGTCATGGTATGCTGGCTTTGCAAATCCCGTTCCTGCTTGGGTGTTTAGATGTATCGGTGTAGGACTGTAGCAAGTGTGATTGTGTGCAAAACAGTTTTAGCTGTCTTGAGAACTTGAAAGTGAAAATGTGGGTTTAAGAGACTTTGGAACTTAACGTGTTTTTTTGGGTTTTTTTGTTTTTTTTTTTTTCCTTAATCATGCATTTTGACCAAAGGACCTAGTGTTATCAAGACTCGTGTCTGCGTGTAAACCTTTAGTGAATTTAAGCATAAATGTACTTAATGGTGAATTTTTCTTTTGTCCTGTTTTCAGTCTCTACGCAGAGACTAGGGTCTGCTGCCTGGGTGATAAAAGACATGAGGAAGGGCAAAAGTTTGTATGCAGAAAATGAGCAAGTTTGACCTGTTTGTGCTAGAAATATGAGGCCCTGTAATGTTTCAGTGGTGGTTAAAGACAGGTGATATTGTGGCAAAATATATCCGTGATCTAGCTGTTGATAAGAATGTTAAAGAATTACGAGTTCCTGTTTTCCCAGTGCGGAAGTAGCTTGGGAGCCTTCAAATAACCATTTGTTCTTGGGAAGAGGGGCGGTCACTGACTGCCATTAGCTGAAGTGTGGGTGAAGAGGGGTCTTGAAGTCTTGGGTGGACAGGGCTGATATGGCTGGGACAGAAAAACATTTTTAAAGCATTATGCACGTTTTGCAACCTGGAAAGTCAAGAAATGTGGTATTTCTTTAATCATGAAGCAATGAAAGTAATCTCTTAGGAGTTCCAAATGAAGATGATCGTCTTTGCAACAATTCAAGGAATGGCAGGCTCCCCCGCCCCCCATATTTTTTTTTTTCAAATCTGTTGTCAAAATCTGTAAACGTTGTCCAAGTAAACACATTGGCAAACAAGAAACATTTCTGAAATTTAGTATTTATAGGTCTGGTTTTGGAGTAAAGCAATTTACAGTTGAGTGGATCTAAACTGTGAACCAAAATCAACCTAACTCTAATTGAAATTAATTCAGAAATAGCTTTCTAGAACTTTTTTCTCGATGCGTGTTTTAATTATGACAAGTAGGACAAAAATATACATTATTTTAATTGCACAACCTTAAAACACGTGAAGTGAGTCACATCAGTAGCTGAAATCAATAGACTGCGTTCTGTTGATTTTGTGTTTGGATCTTCATTTATAACTGTAAATTAAACATATTGAAGATGCTGGACTTCCGACTGCACAGCATTTTAAAGTGAAATATCAGATATCAGGAGTATCTTACACATTACTCCCGAAATTTCTGAAAAATTAGTATCTAAGGCAAAAATGTAAAAAGGAGCTAAAAAGGAAGTACGTTCTGATGTATAAATGATTTTATCTGTGCATTTATCTGTTTAAACGGCTGTGAAGTGTGTTTTGTGAAACTTGACAACAAATATTTGATACCATAAATTAATTCAAATTTACTGGCAGTGTGAATTTCAAGTTACTTGGTAGCATGAATTTGTTGATGTCTTATATTAAAATCTGGATTTTTGTTTTTGCATGCAAACGAAATTTTCTATTCACATGATAACTTTTAAAATTGGTATAATGATATGTTTGTTTATATCCGCACGCACACTAACTTTTTTTAACCTTAATGTAGACACGAGACTTTCTTACAGTTTAGAACTTTTGTTTTTATGTAGTTTAAAAATGGGACGTCGCTCCTCGGACACAGAAGAAGAGAACAGAAGCAGAAGGAAAAAGAAACACCGCAGGCGTTCGTCTTCAAGTAGCTCCTCAGACAGCAGAACGTACAGCCGTAAAAAATCTGGAAGGAAATCAAGGTCAAGGTCACGGTCTCGAGATCTCCAGTCTCGTTCACATTCTTATGAGAAAAGGTGCATTTGCAATAATTTACCGTCTGTTGCAGTCATTTACAAATCGAGCTGTTTCATATTACCACGGAAAACTAGAAGTGCTTGAATGCAACGTGTAGTCAGTTCTAGGTTGGAATTTTATAGCAAAGTTCGCTCTGAGTCTCAGAAGATGTGGCAATGTTTTCACTTACATTTAAAGAAAAAAACCAAACCCACCACCCAAAAAACCAAAGTGCCTTCCCTGCCTCCCAGGGTATATGCAGATCCAAAGGTGACTTCCTTATTAAAACAAACAGAAAACAACCTCCTCCTTCAGAACAATGAATTTCTGATCTTTTTTTGGAGATATGATAGTTCATGTATTAACGTCAGTTTGAAAAGAAGTTTCATTCAACTAGTTATAGATTATTTTGTGTTATTTTTTCTGTTGTAATAAACCAAGTAGGTCTTTCCAGACTACAGGGTAGGCTTTCTCAATAGAAATACTTGGGCTGATTTTACAGTAGGTCTATAAATTTGCTGTAACAGCTACTTTTCACCATTGTCCTTGCTATTTTTTATGTGTATGGAACACAGTAGTTAGTTTAGAACACAGATCGTGTGGCTATATCTACCAAATTTTTCTTGACCTAACATCGTGTTTCCTTCTTCGGAGGCCTCTTTCAGTACCTGACTTTTTGGGATGTCCTGGTTCTGTCTCAGTCTGACTTGCGGTGATCCNATTTTTTATGTGTACGGAACACAGTAGTTAGTTTAGAACACAGATCGTGTGGCTATATCTACCAAATTTTTCTTGACCTAACATCGTGTTTCCTTCTTCGGAGGCCTCTTTCAGTACCTGACTTTTTGGGATGTCCTGGTTCTGTCTCAGTCTGACTTGCGGTGATCCTGGAGTCAAACTGAACAGGTGGTGGTCAGTAATTTTTTAGTAAGTGGAACTGGAAAATGCTCATTGTGTCCAGCTGCACTGTAAATATATTAGAAAGAGCTCCTGACAAACCTTTTTTTTGCCGGCAGAAGAGCGTGTCAATGAGGGACAAGTTGGCTGGCTGTTGGGGGCGGGGGGGTGGTTCTTATTTGTTTGTTTCCATCCCCCCTTTCTTCTGGTCCTGCTTAGCATCTACATACAGCCCTAAGGGGACACAGTAAGATGGCATGGGCTTCGATGCCAACAATACGCTGATGACATGCAGCTTTATGAATCTCTTTAGTCCAGTGCAGGCATGGCTATCTCGCAGATAGAAACAGAGCTTGAAGGGAGATTAAAGTCTGGATGAAGACCAGTTGACTTGAATTGAATCCGGCAAAGACGAAAGTGTCTGCTTTTAGGATCTGGCTGGCACCTTTGCTTTGCCCTTAGTTTAGGGCATTTGTTCGTGGCAGTCAAGTCACTATTACACGCTGGGGTCCTGCTGGATTTGTCCCTGACCCTTAAGAATCAAAAGCAGCAGGCTCCAAGATTAGTCCTTCATCTTCATTTAGCGGGAACGCTGCCTTCCTTTTTCAGATGAAGGCCTGTTCTTCAGTAGTTAATCTATATATCTTTTTCCAGTTTGGGCTACTGCAGCACTACTTGTACGTAATACAGCAGCTTGTGCTTGATAAGCATATAGCACATTGACTACATCCTGCATCACAGAAGTGTTTCTATGTGGTGTTATATTTTAATGTCAATCAAACACAATAAAAGGCCAAAAATGTGGAGGTTCTCGTAAGGATTGTAACTGTTATTTATTTAGTTGTTAGGGAGATGGAGAAGGGATTTTAAGATTAAGACTTGGAAGGTATCCTTCCCCCCAGTTTTGGGATTAGTTTGTTTAGTTTATGTATTTAGTATCTGTTCTTTCACCTTTCTCCTTTGTGTGTAAGAATGTATTCTTTGAATAAATGAAACGAGGAGGTTGGATGGGAAGGGAAAAGGAAGATACCTTTCTGACTCCTGACTGAACTCGGGAGAAAACTTCCAAGCTCAAATGGAATAAATTGACGCTGATTATTTGATTACTAGTAATACTAAAAAAAACGGGGGGAAGGTCTGTCTGCATCAGAGCAGAGTAGAGACTGTGTTGCAAAAGCCGAGGTAATAAATCTGTAAGGCTGTATATGTACAGGAAATATTTTAGACGCGTAATTTAAAATATATTTTTAAGTTTACATTTTATGTACGTACGTAGTATGACTGGAAATAATTGTATAGGGCAGCAATGCAGAAGTTAACATTTTATGAATTTCATTTTTAGTGCTGGAGTTGTAGTTCTTATCCCATACGATGTATTTCTACGTAAATCCTGCTGAGAATGTAGGTTTTAAATGGTTCTTTGGCTGTAGATTTGGCAAAGAAGCAGTGAGTTCCAATGAGCTGGTCGTGGGACTAAAAACCACTGAGAGCTGGGTTGTGTTCCTGGCTTCGCCATGAGGGTGTTGCACGACTTCAGGCAAATCAGTTAACTTCTGTTTCTCCGTCTACCCTTTTTCTGTCTTGGGATCTATGTTTTAGAATAGAAGCTCTTTAAGACAGGCATTGCCCGTGCGTATGTGGATTACTTGTTACAGTGAAATGGTGGTATTTGAGGTTTCTACAACATAATACAAAACCCAGAGGTTTGTGTGTCCCTTTTAAGGAAACTGTTAGGAGTTTTGTTCCTGATGGTTTTTTGTGGTTTGGTTTTTTTTTTTTTCCTTTAGAAGCAGTAGTATACTAACAGCGTGGTTTTGTTTTAGACGCAGACACAGATCGAGCAGTAGTTCTTCGTATGGCTCTAGAAGAAAACGCAGTCGTAGCCGGTCAAGGGGCAGAGGCAAATCCTACAGGTCTCAACGGTCGAGATCAAAAAGTAGGACAAGAAGGTAAGAGTCTTTTCTAGGAAAAGGAGTTACCATTTCTACTGTAAAAACACTCATTTAAAATCTTCATATAGTTACTGAGGTTGGAATATATTGGCAAAAATGGTTGCAAGTGATCATCTAAGCTACCTGTCACTTGAAACTCTTCCTAATTTGAAATCTCTGTGCTCTGCTTTTGACGTACCAAATCTTTCAGTTACATTGGTGGAACAAGTTGGTTTTGAAGATAAGTTATGTATTTTGCGTTTGACCAAGTGCAAGGAACACTGATTGAACGACCTTGGTTTAACTGTAATCCTCTGAAAGCTTCTTGTGGATTTCTGTTGATTACTGATTTCCGTAAATCCCACGCGTAACACTGGCTCCCTCAAGATCAGGCCGAACTGTTATTTTCTCATCTGTATTTCCCTTGGAAAGAAATGAGTATTTAGTTCTGCAGATTTTTCTTAATAGTTAAAGCTGTCTATGGTGATGAAATTTTTGATAAATTGGGTTGTGACAAATGGGTATTTCCAATAATTAACATAATTTAAATATTTAAATCGTAATCAGATGTTGCAAATTGTATTATAGATCTGCTATATACTTTTGTAATTAAAAGAAGCTCAGGTTTTGTGTGTGTGTGTATTTTTCAATTAAAATGTTTAAATAAAGTTGATCCCTGGATATCAGAATTCCTGTTAGCATTTTCTATTGAATTTGAATTAATTATTGAGCTTATCAGTCAGATCAAAGCTTTTTTGGTACGTGTTTACGGGTCTTCAGCCAAGTAATTCTGTGTACCTGCACCAAGAATTTAGCAAATCATGTTATTTTCGTATTCCAAATCAGTAGAGCAGTTGCCTCTAAATGTTCAAAAATTGTTATTGAAAGACGTGAACGTTGCGCTCTCTCTTATTTGTATTCTCTCATGACTTACTCACAGCTGTTCATTATAATAGTTGCCTGGACGCTTATTGTGACAGTGCCTTTGTAGTAGCAATTTGGTTATTTAAACTGTCTGATCTCTCTTTGAGTATACTTGCCGTCTGAGCTGTAGACCCCAGATAAACTACTGCACCGCGTGTAGAAACATTCCTGTAAATGTCCCCTATTTTTATAACAAAATCACTTTTAAAGCAATGAAATGTCAAAAGAATAAGGTGAAAATGAAGGTGGTTTTCTGTATGTCGGATACTCAGCGTCAGGAAATATCAGAGCCTGATTTAAAGATCTCTGTTTTATTATAGTAAGTACAAATTGCAGATATCATTAGACGTGGTGTTTTTCCAAGGGGTTTACTGATGTTAATTGTCATCGCAATATATGCAAATTGTGGACCTAAAAACTTTACAAACATGACTACTGTTGATGTAATTTTGTGCTGGGAAGTATTGTGCCTAAAATATTTTATGTATAAAATATACTAGCTTTTCAGTTCTGTAGCTACGAAGGTATAGCTGCAGGTCACTTTAAATGCTATTACTGAACCACAGACGTGGTTCCTCAGGGAAAATATTTATAAATAGCATGCGAAATTATAACAGAAGAGCCTTCTGGCACGTTAAAAGCACAAAAATAAAATGTTAAAAGCACAAAACTAAAACCAACAAGACACGTGGAATCCTTGATGGTATTTTTTTCCAAGCCTGCTCTCTGCTGTAATGTTACGCTGAGGAGCCATGGATTAATCTTATTCCTGGAGAAGAGTTAAATAGGTTGCAGAAAGCTGCTACTAGAGGCCTGTGTTTTCCCTGTTTGTTAGCGCTGAGGCAGTCGCAGCAATGCTAAATAGTGCCTTTCTCTGCTGTCTCAAAGTCGGTCTTGTGCACTCGATCGAAGGTATGAACAGGCTGGAGGAGAGATTGTGGGGAAAGAGGGAACGGGATGGAGCGGGTATAAAAACCAAACCGAGCCAAACCCCCCAAAAATGAATGGTGTGAAAAGATGATTAAGGAGTGTTTCCTGTCTCCTCCAGTGTAAGACCTTGGGCAGGCATGAAGCGAACAAAGTCAGCTGGTGGCAGATCCTAGTCGCACAAAAGGAGGTCATTCTGGTATATCGCATAATTAAGCTGTGGAAGCCCTTGCTGTTGGAGGTTGTGGATACCAGAAGCTGAAAGGAATTAAAAAAAGCTGTCAGACAGGAAAAAAACATTCAAAGCTGTTAAACATGAGGAGAAAGTATTTGTCTTAGGAGGTGTGTGTATTTGTAGTGCTGGAGTGGAATTTTCATAAGAATTTGGCGTCTGCAATTCATTAATTTTTTTGCTTGGCGTAGGGCAGCTTATTTTCACATGACTTTTAAAGGTAGGTACTGAAGAAAACATGTGCGTAAACTAGGGAGTAAAACGATCAGCAGTAACTCGGGCAGCCACCGTGTGTTAGTGTAGCAGAGTGTGCTACCTGCTATAAAGTATTCTTTTTCATCTCCAACTTCTGAATTGCCAGTGGCAGGGAGTAAAAATCTACTGACCCACCTGAAAAGCAGCAATATGGGATACAGCGGTAAAGTGAAGATCGTCTCTAGGCTACTTGTAAGGTTACTGGTGCACCTTCAGAGTACCACCTTTCAGGCTTCAGCAACTGTGATTTCCCCCACTCCCCACCCCAAATGGGAACGGGAATGACACCAGAAAACTAGTTTCTTATTGGAAGTTAAGATCCATTACGTGGTATCTTTAAATCACTGCACTTGGTTCTGGTATAAGTCATGCAGACGGCACAAATTCTGTATCCCATGATGTCTTTTCTCCCCCCAGCCCCCAGCAAATTAAGGGAGTTTGTTTTTCAAGGTAGTGAAAATGTTGGTAAAAGTGTTCCTGACTGTAACGTAATCTTTTTTAATAACTTCTCTAGGATAGATATTTTATTTGAGCATATGACTTAGAGCTCCAACTGTGTAAAATACTGAAATTCCAGCTTTTAATTTGAAAAGTTAGATTTTCACAATGACGTGTTTTAAAAATGTTTCGAGGAGGTATTGTTTGTAACCTGGAATGGTTTTTTTATGTACTTTATTTTGGAAGATAAGAAAACTTGTGCATATTATAACTATTTCATTTTAGATGCATTTTTTAGAGTCAAAAAAGTGAGGCTTACTAGTAATGCTATAAATTTAAAGCTGTCCTACAGCAAGATAGTACAATGCAAATATGACTTAATAAGATCACAAACTGAATTTCAGCAAAACAACCAAGATTTACATTAAATTAGGAATTTTAAAACCGATTTAGTTTGTTTTACTGAGCATTTGCTTAATAACATTTCGCCTTCTTGCAATCTTTTTAAAGACAATAATTCGTCTGTGAAATGCAGGCACATCCTCAGTAGAAAAATTGAAAGCAACAGCTCACTTTCTGAAACCACACATAGAGTGATATAAAGAAATATTTCAGCTCTACGAAATTTAATAAATCATCCCATTTCCTAATTTGATCATATTAGATGCTGATGTGGAGGAAGCATTTCAAATACCATCTCCTCATTAATATACATCAGTCTGGGGAATAGAATGGAATACTTATGCAGAGATGTCACAGTTACTGTTTCTTAGTTTACTAAGTGGAACAGGTTGATGTGATACTGGGTGCTATTTGTCACTGTCTTGCTAAAATGGTTTGGGTCGAGTTATGGAGTCCAGAAAGACGGCGGCTGATAAATCAAAAGTGGATTGAGTGGACAGGAGGCAGTGATTGATACCGTGACAGGATATGAAGAAAGGAATCTTGATACAAGCATGCATGATATTGAATATGAGAAGGAAAATGGCCCTGGAGTATGGATATTATTCAAGGAAATGAGAATAATAATATCATCTCGAAATTATTGCTGGGTGAAGATTAGGATAGTTCTTATTAGAATATTATGCTTCTCTGGAATGGAGAAACTCAGATTTTATGCAATTTCTACGTGGGTAGAGTCTTGTTAATATTTTTCGTTTTCACTGCAATTGTTCCGCAGGTTGATTGTATGTGAAAATACTTTACGTCAGAACTTGTAGTGCAAATCTTTTAATTCATGTGGCTTTAAATAGAATTAACTGAAGTATGTTAACCTTTATTCCCTGATTTCATACAGTGCGGTGATTATGGAGTATTTCACTATAATTGCCCTTAAATATGCGAGTTTGTTTTTATTGTCTGCCAAGCGTTTTTGGCTTTTCCCTTTACGTTAGACTGCAAACGGCTGCCTTGGAATATNATACAGTGCAGTGATTATGGAGTATTTCACTATAATTGCCCTTAAATATGCGAGTTTGTTTTTATTGTCTGCCAAGCGTTTTTGGCTTTTCCCTTTACGTTAGACTGCAAACGGCTGCCTTGGAATATCTTTAACACAGTTCCACTTGACACGATACGCAGCTAGTACATCTGTACGTATCTAAGAGGAGAAAATATCGTGTGTAAAGTAATCCTGTTTGTAGAATTGATGCCTTTGGACTGTCAGCGAAGGAAGAGTTTGATCGGTGTGTTGGGTTTTTTTTCCTGTGTGTGTGTGTGGGTACATGGTTACGTCTTATTTCTTTATCATTGTTCCAATCTAATTGATTTAATATTGGAACGTGTGCATCTTATTGCAGTCCAGTGGCAGGGCGACCTACTTCTGATGGGTGGCTTTGGAACAGACTTGGGTTTTTTGGTAGAAAAGCAGCTTCTTGCCTGAAGTTGCCACTATCCTAGCGATGTAAAAAAACTTAGGTTCAACACTTGTAGCTTGCCGGAATTCTTTGTGTTTAGCACTTGTAGTTTGTAATATTTAAAAATAGGGTCCTCTAGTCGTGCAGAGAAGTGCAATGTGAAAAGGGTCATTAAATAAATACTGGTAAAACCCCACTGATTTCTTTAAAATAGTGCCGGTTTGGTATGGTATACATACTGAATACATGTTCACAAATTTAGTGGTCTCTAAAGATAGTGTAATTTGCATTGCCTGGTTTGTGACACACAGTGCTGATGGAATTACAGGAAAAGAATCCCTCCCCACCCCACCCCCCCACACCTTTCTGGATGCATTTTCAACACGGCTGCTTCAAACACAAATACAACACCGGACAGTGCTTGCCCTGAAGTCAGACATTCTTGCCGTTGGGTTTGATCTGTTCTCAAAAAGGTCACAGCTTCATTCAGACACTTGTTCGTGGCTGGGGCAAGCTGTAACTCCTTGCTACGGATCAGTTGTTTACCTGTGTTCTTTATAGTGCGCCCCTGCATGGGGAGGATAGTAAGCTTTTTGCAGGTTTCTGGTTTTAATACCGGCAAAAGCCAGTCACCTTTTGCGTGAGGGGTTTTTTTTCCGTCTTGGAGAATTTCCTTTTTTAATATCTTCTTAAAAATAAATCCAAACCATTATTAGCAAATCTTTTAGTAGAGGGTTGATGTTGCACAGTGAAATGTTGTTCGTGAGACTTTTCAAAGGCATACACAGTATTACCATTGAATGCTTTTGTGTTTGCGTTACTTGGAACGGTGAGTAGGAATGGGTCTGTCTTCGGCTGGCCTCTCCTTTTTTCCATGCATCGTATTATTTTAGTGTGGTAGTATGAATGTGTCGGAGTCTTTCCAAGTGAAAACCCTGGCCTGTCGGATCTTACAGCTGGTAATGAGTGTTGGATCACGACATAATCTGTACTAACTTGTGTTCAAACCTTCCTTTTAGCCGCAGACTGTATCTGTCTGTTCTGGTTAGCACGCACTAACGGGTAGCTTTTAATACATTGCAACGTAGAGTTTTAATTATGAAAAACTTCAGGAAGAATTTTCTAGAACAGCATCAGCCTGAAAAGGAAATAAAGGCTCTTAGGAGAGAGGAGGATAAAAGGGATGTGCGTTTTGAGGTAGACGTTGGTGTCAGCAGCAGTGTGTAGTAGAAGAGATAATGGCAGATACACAAAGAGCAAAATTGTGAGGGGCCTTGCAAATTAGACCGAGGGTTTATGGAAGAACAGGAGGAGGTACAGGAGAGATTAATTAAAAAAGAAAGGAGAAAAAAAAAAGATAATGGAAATGGCTCGAGTAGTGGGCAAAGATCATCACGCAAATGGGTTGAAGTTGCAGTTGTGTGGACTTCGAAGACTGATTTTTAAGAACATTGTGCCAAAACACTAGATTTAAATCTGATGCAGATGCCCGAGTTAGAGCTGAAGTTGGTTTCGGTTGAGCAGAGGTCTTGCCTGCGGGAGTAAGCGCTAACATAGGTGATGTTGGCCGTTCTGGGGAACAGGAGAGGCTGAGGGAAGAAAGTGAAGGGATTTTGATTGCCCATTCTACAGACATTGGATAGTATGAGTTTTAATGTTTGATGGGAAGGAGACGGAAGGAATTAGGAAGTGAAGTTTGAGTAACAGCAGCAGTATGGGCTCAGAGCAATGGGATGGCTACGAGGGAAGGGAGAGGGTGCAAACACGGCTCGCTCTGCGTATCTGCCATAAGAAACAAGGAACGACAAGACAACTGTGAAGTACGAGGTTGGGCACGCATTGTCAGCCGGTGTTGAAAAGCTGTCTTAATCTACAAAAATGCTTTGGAAATACCTCCCTTGGAAATGGATCCAAGAATTTTCCAAAGAGAAGCAGATAAAAGTCCTATAAGAAATCAAGCAATGCTATTTAATCAGAATATTTCTTTTGAAATGTTTCATTACTACTTTTTTTGTTACCTGGTAGTAGCTACCGGAGTTACAATTCTTTTAAAGTTTTGACCTGTTGCCTAGGATATTTTTTCTTCTGTCCTTGCTACACAAATTAACAAAGTCACATGTAACTAGCTGTACAGAGCCACACGATTACGTAAGGAATCAGTGTAAATATTACACGTTTGTCTCTCTTCTTACTGGTGGGGAAGGGGAAGTTTGGAGTCTTTGGTCCATTAGAATATATGTATGCTTAATTAAGATATTGTAGTATTTCTTTTATTGAACTTCAAATAAAGGCCTGGGGCAGGGAAGAACTACTGAAATTCAGATTACTGAGTTTGCTCATGTGATCTTTAGTTTTTCTGTGGATGGCAAGGTCGCGTCATATTTCTTCTTATTCCCCCAATAAATCAGAGCCTGCAGTTTTTATTTAGCATCTCGCTGCATTACAGGTTGTATCACTGATAGTCTCTAAAAACATTTCTTAGCTGTAACAACTGACTTTTTTTTTTTTTTTTTCGAAAGGAACTTAACCGTTTGTCTACATGACTATACTGGAAAAAATACCGAGGTGAAGCAGTAGCACTGAAGATATCCTAGAGCAATAACCCACCAATGAGCGCATTACCGAGATCTAATTGACCGCTTTGGGAAATTAAACTTCATAAGGCAATGCCAAGGGCTCTTAAGTTATCAATAAGGCCAGATAGCTGCTAGTGACAGTTGCTTTGATGCCTTTCATTGGTATAAAAAAAAAAAGCCTTAAAAAATATGAATGCATAAACGCTGTTCATTTAGAGCTAAGTATTGGGTCTAATTACATGTAAACATCTTTTGTAAAGCAGCGCAGGTGGTATGTACGCAGAGCGTGTTTTAAGTATAGCTGCTTCTTTTCGTAAACCCTTTTATTTCTCCCTTTGGGAAAGGGTGTATTTGCAGGTTGGTGGTTTTTTAGGGTGGGGTTTTTTTATGCTTCAGTTTTCTGTTTGGGAAAAGGTACGCAAGAAGAACAACATGATTCCCCTTAGTGCAGAACTGGCTTTTTGATTTCAGTGTGTCTACGTTCTAAACTACTGTCTATTTCTACTTTTCTGCTACCAAGGCTCTGGCCATGAAACAGAATCTATTATTTTTTGCTGCAGAGATCATGTTTCCAGGGGCAGTTATGCAAACCAACAAATAGCAGATGTCTTAAAGATGCGCCGGTAGTACAAGACCATCGTTTTTTGCTACGTAAATTACTGCTGTTCCCAGCATTAGTTTCTAGAACGTGATCATCAAAATGTGAAACACAAAATTGTAGAACTTAGTAGAAACATTTTACTGTTTACTTTATTCCCATCTTTTGTTCTTTCTAATTCTAGTAATGTACGACAGTAACAGTAGCTGGGTTAAAAAGATGCAGGCGAAAACCGTGTACTTTTGCCGCAAAAGTATCTTACTTTTATCTTTTCTACTGGACTCATCAGAATGTAAAAAAAAAAAAAAACCCCTAGCAAGAGTCACAGTTCCCCTGTAACAACAGAATACGAGTAGCTGTCAACCCTGTATATTTCAAAAATTCAGCCTGAATTTTGTTGAATTGCACCCGAGTCAACCCTACTGAAGTTGTGTGTGCCAGAGTTAAGGTTACAGGTACAACCCTAATTCAGCTTCCCTGTTCACGGTAGTTTTAATGATGGATTACTGTTCCTTCCACAGATTCCTTGCCACGTTTACTTTACGCGTGAGTAAGTCGGTCACCGTAGTCCTTCTCAATTATCTTTGTGTATTACTGTTGTGTTATTTTAGTCAAGTTACATGAGGGGCAGATATAACAAGACTGTTGTTCTTATAACCAGCCACCTTGGATCAGAGGTCAGCAACATTTGAAGTATGCTGTGCCTGATGCTTTGTTTTCCTCAAACTAGAGGTTAACTATGTTGCTGGAAATATATCAGGTCCTGGGAGAAATTAATTGCCAGGGAGATAAGATGTTCGTCAGTAATGTCTTGCCTCTGTGGCTGGAAGCTAGTCTGGAACTTCGTGGGAGCCAGGACCCGGGGACCGCTGCCTGCCTTAGCTATTTTTCTCAAGGTATTATTGTTCTTGGCTCCTAGCTGTGCTGTATGCCATTCAAAATCCATCTTTGTGGCAGAGATGGTAGTTGCTGACTCTTGCTTGAGAGGATTTTTTTGGTTGTTTTGTTTTTTAGACACGTTCACTCTTCTGTATAAATCGGCGTACGTGCTGTGGAATTCCCTGATCACTGCTTTCGTCCAGGATTTCAGCTGAAGCCGTTGCTCAGTAGCAGGGCGTTGCTGCCTTCGTGAGTGGGACGGCAGCGGCTGCACGCGGTATTTTTGGTACCTTTGTACGAACAGATTTTGTCCCATATAAATCAGTCGTGCTTCAAGATCCACATAGGCAGCTGCCAGGTTTTGGTGGTATTATAACCAAAGTGTGTCAGTCCACGGGGCCAGGTCAGGCCAGATTAAGCTGATTAAAGTTGGGCTGCTGGGGCACTCTCCTGACTCTCCCTTCGTCCTTTAGTGCCTGTTCTTGTCTCACATCTACGGTTCGACATAGTTCAGTGCGCTGATCTGCCGGAAAGCTCTCTCTTGGCAAGCAGCAAGAGAATGGGGTGAGATGGCCACGTATGGAGAATGTGGGTCGGGGAACAAAGGGTCAAGCCTGGGTCGTTCAGGTTGAGATCAGGTGAGAGGCAATTTTAAAGTTGGAGTGAGGCACTGTGAGCAGGGTAAGTTGCTAGTTTCTAAGGCAAGACACTGTGTCTCCCTGAAATGCAAGGGCAAGAATTTGTATAGATGATAACGCTTCATCTGGTCTTAATATAGGTTTATTGGTATAAAACTTTGACCGTCAGAGTCGATGGCAAAGCTGCACTTGACTTCAGTGATTCCAGATTTTACTAAGGTGTGATGTTATAGGAAGAAAGGAGTACCAAAACGCATTTGATGATTTGAGGCATATGTAGAGCCTTTGTCTTTTTACTGTTAAAATAACGGTTAAGTAACTACCCGAGCAGCGTATTTTATGTTAAACGCGTGATCGCATAAGGAAAACTGCGAAAACTTCTATTTGTTTTTGCATGGTGCAACTGGAGAGAGATGTATTTAAATATAATGTGCATTTTGAAGAAGTTAAAATCTAGGAAAACATAGGAAGCTAGTATCTGTACCTTAATATTAACTGTAACTGAAATATTTTGGATGTGCTTTCGTAGAATTTTTAGATGTTGAGTCTTTTAAGTTTTCTGCAAATTCATATATGCGTACCTCCAAAATACTGTGAAGCATACGCTTTCAATATGGAGTTTTCTTATTCGTAAATATTATTTTAAAATAGTCTTCAGTTGCGGTTTTCATAGGATGGTATCGACTTCCTAGTAAGGCAAACTGAAAAACGCTGGTTGACTTTAAAGGGTTGTATTATGCTCAGCTCAAATAACTGATTTCATTTTTTTTATAATTCTGCGCCGCTGATTTATATCCTAGAAATGAAGGCAAGGGCAGTAGTGTGGTTTTTTTAAATTATGCACATACTGTTAGATATCTATTTTTCTTCTATAGTTTTTGCTTCTTTTATATGGAAACATGCAGGAGTAAGCTAAATTGTAATAGAATTTAAATTAATCTGTGGCGTAGCACTGAAAATCTGTTACCAGTCTATATCAAAAAGATATGCTCAAAGTTTTCCTGTTAAAGCTCTAAGCTTCTTGATTGGAGAATGGGTAAAAAAAAAAAAATCCTTTTCCTATTTTTCTACTATATAGTCTTCTTGAAGTTCTTCCAAATTAGATTTTAAATGCCAATTAGGAGGTTGAATATACTAAAATAAAAGCAAATACAACCAAAATGGCCTCACCTTATGGCTAGTTAGGCTTTTTCTCTCAAAAGCGGAACCTTTGCTCTGAGCATGGCTTTGAGAAAGATATTCAGCTTAATGAACACATTAATTAGAACCATAACTATTTATAAGATAATTAGAAACGAAGCATGGTAAACTGGGCTTTTCCTGCAATTAATGGAGGATTAATTACTGGAGGTAATGAAGTGGATTTTTAAATGCATTAAGGTGAAGTACAGAGATGTGCAAGGCTTTGTGATAGTTGCATAATTATTCCAGGCTGTTTGAGCGTAGCTCATATGAGATCGCTAATAAGCATCATTGCATCATTATGTATGCACTTAAAAAGACTTACCACCAAAATGACTGCCTAATTATTTCTAATTGGCAGGAGTCTGTGTAGTCATTGAGCTGTTTGTAGCCATTTTAAGGTTCATTTAACTATCCTTGGGGCCATGTGATAGACGGAAAAAAGCTTCAACTACACGCTGGCCTTGGCTGGCGCCGTTAATCAATTTTGGTGGGCTTCAGTTTGAAATGCATTTGCTCATGCAGAGGTCAAAACCTGAAGTAGTCCAAGCAAAGTTTTGCTTTTTGAAGCCACTTGACTGTATTCATTAGCAATTAGTAAAATAATTGTGTCTGTCACTATATTTGGATTTCCATATGACTTGGTATTCTTTCATCACTGTCCCTTCTTATAGCATATTAGCTTCACTGGAAACCAAATATTCTTCCAACAGACCCTTTTAGCAACTTCACTGTAGTGGCATATGTTCCGATACACTACCTTTCTTCATTCATTTGTTAGCTTAAACACTGCAGTACATTTCAACACAATCATCTAATTTGCTCCCGATTGATTGCTGAGTGAAAGTTTCTACCCAAGGACAACATTTTAGGGCTTTTAAGGGTATCTCCGAGGAATTAGTCATTAAGCATTAAGAGAGGAAGCAAGCAGTAGTCAAATCGAATTCTGACGTTCACCAGAGTTTTGTAGTTAGGGGCATCTATTTCCAAGATGTTGACAGCTACGTGTATTCAAGGACATCTTCTGGCAGAAGAAAGCTCTGTAATAATCGCACTTGTTTAAAAACTCATTCTCACACGAACGTTAGTGCACCGGTTCTGTCGATAATTACATCAGAAACGTCACGACTATGATTTGAAAATGACCTTTTTGAGATGTTATAATTAGTACGTAGTTATTTTATCTTACTATGTCAGATTTAATGTGACATCCCATTAGGTAAGCGTCTGTGAAAGTTTTCAATGAGCGCGTTGTCCTGTTCGACGTAATCATAACCATCTGTGGGATGTTGTCAGCGTACATAAGCCATTCATATAGCTTAAGAAAACACCGGTGAGCAAATTGGAGGCTAATAAAATAAAGGTCAGCTTTGCCATTTTTGCTAAATTCTAGTAATTTGATGTTAAAACATAAGTTTAAAAAAACGATGGTTCAGATTCTGGTTAAAGCGTAAGACCGATTGAAAATAGTTGCTCATTTTAAAAAAGCAAAACATGTCATTTATTCATGAAATATTAGTTCAAACAACAGATAAGGGGCTAAAGCAAGTGAATTGTGGTAGCATGAAGTAAAATATAAACTGGTCCTTAAGGAACGCTGCAGAATTCTTTCAAATTTTTAAAAATTGTTAAAATGTTGAGACTTTTGTAATGCTGGTCTTTGAGATCACTTTTGTAAACAAATATCCAAGACAGAAAAACGATGTAAAATACAAATAGCCTTCCATATTGATACTCATTAGGAATTTTACTTTATCAAGTCCCATCAAGTATGTGGTACTGGAAATGCTGCTCCGTAAATTATCAAAACCATTACTAGGAAATAAATTTTTAGAATGGAACAACAGTTTTAATCAGCCTTTGAACTTTCTGATTGGTTGTACTGGAAATTCTGGCGTTAGTCAAAACTGCGACTCCCGATGTGTATGTTTTTCTTTGATGTGGTATAGCAGTGCAATGGGAATCCCCTAAGTGTAGCTATCAGGTTAGTTTAAAAAGTATTCGCTGTGAGATCTTTAAACACCCATTGATGTAATTACCAAATTTCAGTGTCTGGTTTGTGTTGAATTTGGGGTTCTGAGTGAACCAGCCTGGCTCTATGAAGTCTCTCCCTGTACCAAATGGCCTCCTCGCTGAAGACAGGAGGTCCCTTCTGCTCTCCCTCTGGGATTTGCTTTGGAAGATAAGCTTGTATTCCACGGGGCTTTGTTAGAGTGCTGCTGTCAGGGACCCTCGGCACGCTTTGAAACGATGAGCAGATTCGGCTGGTGCTTCCCATTCCTTTGGACTTTTCTCTGTCGTAAAGCTGTCATCTTTTCTAGTGTAATTTGAACCCTGTATTGATGTCTCCGCAGACTGCCCAACATTGGGGCACTTAATTGAGTTAATGCCACGTAAAATTAATGGCAAATGTGGTCTAGATCACTTTTTTCCTACATGTTGGAAGAAAATGTGACTGACCTGTCTTCATTGACATGTATGCAGTTTATAAATGTGTATCTCAGTTTTGACTAACAAAACGATCTTTGCTAGCTAGGTCATTCCTCTTCTGTGAACTCTTTAATGCGCTTTGCTTAAGTAAAGATGCTATATCCTGTAACAAAAACATGGTGTACAATTAAGGATGGTACTGTTGTGGCAGCTGATGACGACAAACCGAGAAAATATGTTAGGAAAGGATCTTTTTTAGCGTATTTTAAAATAAAATGTGGTTACAAAAGGATTTAATAAACAACTTGGTTTCGTTTCAGGTAGAGCTGTTCCTTTTCTGGTGAGAGCTGGACACGACTTGAGAGAGAGCATGACATGGCAAAAAATATCTGGGCATGACTCCCCTACTATGCTAGTGAAGAGAAAATGTCATATTTCTCAAGTAATTGGCTAAACAGAAGCAGTAAATAAAAAAACCCCACGATTTCACACACTGAGCAAATTAGTCGTGCCCCTTCCACAAGCTAAGAGTAATGAGATTAATGTAGGCAAATGTCATGTCCCTCTTCAGCTACGACTTCTGAAAGGGGCACGGCGGACTGTCAGTCTGCGACCTGCCTTCCTCATAGCTCATCTGCCTTTGCTTTGTCTTGGCTGGAGGCCCCCTAAGGCCCAGCTGTCCAGTCAAGGATAGACCTGTTGCCAAGGAATCAAGATAATTTTGCTTTCCTTAAGGTTTGACTTGGGGAATGTTAAATAACTCTTGGTTTGTTTGGTTTTTCGCCTCTGAAAACGAGTTGAACATGGCCAAATGGTATTATTTCCCGCCGCTGCTCCTTATGCTGCATTCTCTCTGAGTGTTGTGCTGTATGCTACAGCTTACACATGAACGATAGAACAAGTGAGTGGTAGAAAAAACAGAAGGGTGTTAACGCTATTCTTGCCCTGAATCTTTTGATTTGTTTGTCTGTGAAAAGTTCAAAGGCTTTTTATTTTTTAAAACTGTCCTTTCCTCAAAAATGTGAATATACTGAGAATTTTTATATGTTTTTTGTTCGTAACATTGCTTTCTAGCTTATTTTCCAGTGGGTGGGCAGACAACAGCTGCTGGATAGGGCATTGGAAGAGCAAAGAGGAATAGATCTGAGAAATGGGAAATGTAGGGGAATTTCAAGCAAGCCTTCAATTTAAATTATTGTCTGTTTATTCTCCTTCATTAATTTTAAGTCAGCTGGTTATTATCCGTTAAGTCTCCGACATCATGAATTTTAACTATCGAATCAGAATCTAAGGGTCCTCTTTTAACAGTAGACTGGAATCGTGAAAATTTGCTTGTGAAAACCTTGTAAATTAAAACAAGGTAGAACACAGAGAAAGGAAGGAGTGTGGATCAGTGCTGTTTTAGGGCCCGGCCACTCACTAAGGAGAAAAGCAGCGACCTGCCCCGGTGGGGTCCTTAGTTGTATCTGATTTACAAGAGAAAGACAAAATCTGCACTACTGTGCTCCTTACATCTTTCATTGTCCTGTCTGCTGGGCCCAACGAGCAAGTATTTACTAAACTCAGAGTATATGAACGGTCTTCTATCTGCAGACTGCAGAAGTGCGTTAGATCGCAACTCTGATCTTGAGTCCAAGTCGATAGAGCCCCTTACTCAGAGGGCTGATACTTAGGGGTTGTTAGGGTGCGTTGTTACTCACCCCTAGCCTGGAAGGAGCATTGGAAGTCTGCATGTTGCAGATCAGGCAACAGGATAAAGTACGATCTCGAGTATTCTGATGAGAGCTTTCCTGAAGACTGTGGTAAAGTATCTGAATTATGGAGTATTCCCATGCTTCCGCTAAATTAAAAAGATCGAATTATCTGAATAATACAATGAAGTCTTGACCTTATTTCAGAACGTATCTTACAGTAAGCTGATACAATCACAAGATTGGCGTGTCTTCGGAAACTGAAGCTTGGTAAGTAAACTTATCAAGTTTCTAGTACCTTGCAACTGTGAAGTACAATAGATTGTTAGAGATGATATCATCTCATCTGAGGAATGCTAATATCTCGATTGCCTGTGGTTAGTCAACGTACCCTTACGTTCCTTATAATAGGAAAGTGCCAGACAGGGATCAAGCTCTTAGTGTGCTGTCTGCAGTATTGATGAGTATTCAAAATAACATTTCAGCCCCAAAGGCTTGGGAGTTCGATGAGCAGCAGGAAACAATAGGCGTGGAAAAAAACAAGGTTGGAGAGACGTGAAAAATACGCAAGAGTAAAACAACTGTCCGCCAGCACAGCGAACTGCAGGCAGGCAGCAGTGTCGTTGTAGGCGTGGGGACATCAGTGACGCTGAAGAGGCATTTGAAGGTGGCAGAGGGGTGGCAGGCAAATTTTCCTTGCTTAGTGCATCGTTAGCTTCGTATGTGTGACTGCCTTTCAGTTCTGAAATCTCATTATGTCCCAGCTTCCCCAGACTGATGTTAACGTTCTGGGAGTCGCGATGTGGCTGTTGGGAACAGAGTTGTTGAAGTGTTTGAGGGACACAATAGGTAGTGGCTTATTTTTGGAGTCGGCTTGTTAACTGCATAATTTTGGTAATATTCTCAGTGACGGAAATAATACAGTTTACTTTTTAATTCTTGCCTTCAGGTTTCAAAATTGAGCTAAGCGTAGTACATAATAGCTGCTGTTGCAGGCTTCTCGCAGATTCGGGAAGGCCACGCAATGCTGGTCTGTAATTATTTCACGGTTTTGCTGCGCTTTTGCGAGGTTTTGTCATTTTAGGTTTTAAGCAAAAAGCAAAGCTTCGTTGAGAATTCCATAGTAAAGCTGAGAATCTTTTTTTAAACGAAGACATAGGTATCGTATTTTAATTGATCGTTATTACCCATTTAAACTGATAGCAAGTGGTTCGTGATCCGTATCGTAAATTGATCAGAACGGTCATAATACATTTTGAGGTATAATGATCAAGTAGTTTTGTTGCTTTATGTATTTTTTAAAACAATTGAGATGATGATGTTTCTGATGTGTTTTATTTTACAATACTTTTTGTAAGAGTTGCAGGTTCCATGATGAAAACACTTTTTCTGTGGAATACTAAGTGAAGTTCTCAGAGTTCCTTTCGCACCCCTTCCCTGGAGTTTTTCATTAATCATTAGAGTTGCCGTTTGGGAAAGACACAACAGGGTTATTGGTGATAACTTCCAGTAAAGTAGACTTTTGCGTCCTGTAAGCCTGTCAGCTATGGATTCTTCATCAGTCTCCGGCAAATAAGCTGTTCAGTATTCATCTTGGAGAGTATTAAAAGAAGACCATGCTTTCCTCTATCTCCTCTGTGTTTGTAAAATACAAAATATTCAAGTAAGATGCATCTAACTTGCATGTAAATTACAAAATTATCTTTGCATTTACGCAACGTGTATTGAAAAATAGTAATACAATACACAGACTGCTGTGTCTTCAAAAGATTTTGACAGTGTGGTGTGATACGCTTTGCTTTTTTTGTGCGTGTGCACTTTAGGAGTTTCTAAACCCCTTTTATGACTTCATCTTCAGACGCTTGATCCTATGGTAAAGTTACGTCTGTTTTCATTAAGTATGTTAAGATTTTTTTTTTTGATTTGGAAAAACAAGATGGTATTCTAAAAGTCTTTCTGTAAGCTTCATAAACCTAATGTAGTGAAAAGCATAGGTGGAGTACCTCAAACTTTTTACATCTCATAAAATTTAAACCTAAACCATCTGGTTATCACTGAATTAAAGAAAAAAGTTCCCATTCTTCTTAATTGTGAGCACAGAGTAATGGTTCAATTTGTTGCCAGTCAAGTACAAGTAGATGCACAGCTTTTAATCTAAGTGTTATTTCCAAAGTGCCATTTGGGACCTCCGTTCATCACACGAATCGAGTCTGTCTCAATAGTTCCAGTCTCTTAAAGTAGGTGTTTGTTTCTAAGGACACGCTTATGCTTTAATCTTGCCTTTAAGCGGGTTTTGGAGCCGTTTAAATGGTGCTGCAGCTTGCTGCGGTGTTGAAGAATGGGAAATGTTGAGGTGGTTTTTTGTGTTGGTTCGGGTTTGGATCCGTGCTGGCACTTCTTAGTGGTCCGACTGCCTCTTGTTGACGACGACGGTGCTGTAATGCTCTGGGTCGGGTTTGGGGCTTGGCTTTTTTCCCCAGCTTACGAGAAGTCAGTGTTCCGTGGTGTAAGTTGATTTCAAGCGTCTGTTTAGGTAAGTGCATTCAGTTGTCCGATATCTCTGTGTGGGTGTAAGGGTACATAAATATTAGAGGATCTTTAAGCTCAAACCATGATTGGGGCCTCAATCTTCGATGTTTTACAATCACAAAAAATAAAACAGTGGCCTCGTCAAAGAGAGACAGAAGAGTAGCACTTGCCTGTAACTGATTGGAACTTCTCAGAGGCCCTAGGGAAGTGAAAAATCCAACCTTGAAATCTCTCCTTTATATTCTTTAACTTCTTAACATAATATCGGAGGTGTTGTCAAATTTACAACAAATAATTATGTGGATAGTGATTCCATCTGGAAAATGAATTTGACCTTTTTTCATTGCTGTGGGGTACATCCAGATCTTCCTGTCCCAGCAGATGCAGAGTCACTAATGCCTGCATGATGTAGAAACAAATAATGTTGTGTATTTACCGAGAGTCCTGAAAGTAAGCTGAGCCCTTGTTTTTTAAAATGGATTCCAGCTGTATCGAGAATAGAGTAACTGCATGTGTACGTATAAATTAATTGCAAAGCCTGATGAATTTACTTGGTAGTAGAATATGTTACCTTATTCGTTCATATAGAATTCAAGTTTTCCTTTTTTTTTTTGAAAAGAATGTACAAAAGATGTAAAATATCTTTTCTGCAGGATTAGACAATCTAAAGGAACGGAAGTTTCATAGAGCCCATTTTTCCTGGTTGTTTTTTCTTCAACTTAAGCAGTGGCAGTTCTGGAATTCGGAGAAGAAGGAATCCTTCTTGCTGGTATCTTTGCGTGGCTGGCAAGCTAACAACTGGTTTGCTTTTGCCTCACCTTGAGGTTGAGTAGTTTTAAACTCTTGTATGAGCAGAAAACAAGCTGGATATGCTCAACTGATGCAAGCTTTTTTTTTGTGTGTGTGTGTGTGTGTGTTAACAGATTACTGGAATAATAATGACTTCTCTTATCAACCTTAACTTTAGTTTTGTACGGGAATTTATATATAGTGTATGTGCAGCTGGGTATCGCACACATTTGTGTTGGTGGATGTGTTTCTATGCCCTTGAAGTCTAGAATGTCAAGACTGCTGGAACTACTTTGAGTGACAAACGATGGGGGATCGGAGGGGTGGCTTTTCTCTTAGTTTATTTAGCAGGCAGGATGGTGTACTAACTCCCGTTTCTTTATTATTTTGTTACCCAAAGGTTATTGGAATTAAATTTTAGCTTTTACTGTTCAGTCGTGAGTTGGCTACGTGAATGTAGGGTTAGAAAAAAGTCTTGTTTTGAGACAGGGTCTAAGAAAAGAAAGATGTGAAAGAAGTTAATTTCACGTAAAAATAGATGTGTTCTTAAACTGACGGTCCTAATTTGAGGTGAAATCTTACCACGAGCCTTCGTACGAATTACCAAGGGCAATGAATGATGCAACATGTTTCCCCCCAATGAAGATGAGGCCACAGATCCTCAGCTCCTTTGGACCAGTTGTATCTCGGGCAATTAGTGACCTCTGTGTAAGCTGAAGGAATACGGCGGGGAGAGAATCCCCTCCTGCCATCGCTAATGGAGTGGAACAGTTCACAGTTCCAGAAGATCAGTGGGAGCTGTTCACACAGCTGTTCTCCCTTCCCACATCCCAGCCAGCACACTTCATTACGCTTCCTTTGGCCACAGCTGCTCCCACAATCCTGCCTCCGCGTATAAAAAAGCCCGCTGAAAAATAGCATGTATAGCTTTCTGTGCCGATTGCAAAAATAATGTGTATCCAATAAGGCTGCGGTTAGTTTGTGTACTTCCATACATATCTGTTATGTGCATCTGGCCTGCTCGAGCAGATCACACTTCTGCGTGCGCCGAAACGCTCCTCAAGTGAGCCGTTCGATGAAGGAAGTGCGTTCTAGTTCCGTACAGGTTAGTGTACCTAACTTTGTTAGGCGTTTTGTAAAAGTACATCAGCAAAAACCAAGTGGTTTATCTCCGTGCTTGAATAGCAGCTGTTCGATCTCTAGATTTGTATTTCCGGTTTTCAGATGATATTTAGTAAAGTCTGTTTTCTGGTTTTAGTTTTCCGCGAAGGCTTTTGTTGAAGTGCCGCTGCAGCTGGTAGGGTCGTAGCCAGCTTTCTCTTCTATCACTCATTTCTTAGGCGAGGAGTTCCGTCTGAACGCCACGCGAGAAGCAAGTCTCAGAGTGAAGGACTGCTGCCACAAAACCTCGATTGAAGTAAACTTTATGGATTTCTGGAGTAAATTCTTTTCACCCAGTTGTTGGTCTCCTGTAGGCTTTCCAGCACCTTTGTGGTGATGCGGGCGTGCTGAACTGGAGACGCATCGTCATTGCTGGATCTCGAGTCTTTCAGCTGCTGTAAGCAGACTCTGTGTAGGACAGGCAAGGTGCTGTGGCGAAGGCGGCACTTGAATCTTCTTTGGAACTGAGAAGAGGTAGACCAGAAAGTTGTAGTCTGGAGAACTAGATGTGTAACAAACAGACTGCTTGAGAATTAAAACTTAAAGTAGTATCGTCCCTGTTCTTCTGTCCGGCTGCGTTTATGTACTGTTCATGGCGAGTTTCCAGTAACTACTGGTTTGTTGTTGTTTTAAATTACAGCGTACTGGAATTTTGAGTATTATTACCTCAAATGTTTGATTAAGCAATTAACGTAACTTATAGGTGGAGAGTTGTTTATTGCTGAACTAAGTTGCTGTCTGGATCTGGTGAATCAGTCTTCTCAGTTCCATGAACGGGGCGCTTGATTGTCCCAGTTAGTGTTTGTATGTCACCTTGCTGTTCTCTGGCACTGTGGGTGATAGGTTACTACTGGCTTTAATATCCCTCGGTTTTGTCACTTACCAACTCTCTAAACCGCTGGCTGGAAACAACAACTTTTTCCTCTCAGCACCAGTCTCGTTTCAGACTTAAAAGCTGACTCTGCTTCTGCCTAGTTTCGTTTTTACTCCCCTTATATTTAACAATAAATAAACAAACCGCATTAAACCGTTATCATACATATTATCTATATTTAACTTCCTTGAATGCGTGCATTTTAAAATTGCAAACAGTGACCTGAATTGTTTTATAGAGGTAGACATATTTGCGTTAAATGTACATGTACAGTATTAATTTCTACGCTCTGAACGACTGCAATTGATGCTTGAAATGATTTTACCTTCCCTGAGAACTGGTATCATGATTTTTTTTCCTGGTAGTGAAGCTGAGTTAAACAAGGAGCCGTCTCTCAATATGCTTTGAAAGAGAACATGTCATTTTGCTGCGATTAGTTGTGTGTTTGCACTGTGTCTGTATTACCAATGTGAATATCCAGGTTTGATGCAATGCAGTTGTGTTTCATTGTTCTTTCCCCGACTTCTGATTTATTGCTAAAGTATTAGAGAGGCATGAATTTGTTGGGTTTTGTTGAGCTAGTAATAAACTAATAAGGAGTGTATCAGCTGGGAGCTACTTAGAAGAACGCCAGGGAAGAAGGTGACATCTCAGAAGCTTTCGCTCGAGTGGTGGCTGCTGTTTGCCGACAAAACAGCTTATTTTTCCAAAAGCTTACCTTCGCTGAAAGAGCGCTTGTTTTCTTCTGTTTGGGCTGTCTTGGTTTTGTGCTCTGATTCCTCTTTCCATTTTCAGAAAGTCTGTCTCGGTGACTGGTTTCAAATTGTGGTGTTTCGAAAAGATTAGATTGTACCTATAAGATATCGTTCGATGCTTTAGTGCGATATAATTGGGGAAATACTAAACGACACTGACCTCATTTCCTTTAGAACAATGAAAATTAATAGTTTCACGTTTTATTAGGCTGATATTCCAGATGTAGTGTACATTTAATTAAGTGTAGTTTCCTTTTGGTTATGGTATGTGTATCTGCTTTTTGTCGCAAATTCTTTCTAGTTTTACAGTTTTCCACATGTTTTCTTTCACCATTTATGATTTTTTCAAAGCACGGCTATAAGGATTTAAATCACTTTAGCATGCAGCAAAACAGTTCCCATTCAAACAATAAACGCCATTTTAAAAAGCCTTTAGATCTTCTGTCACTTCATAAATATAAATGTATAAAAACATTATGCAGTTGTAGTGCCCACCTGCTAATTAAATGCAGATTTCCTCAAACTTGTTTTAAAATCTGCTTATTTGTTTCAACTCTGTCTCTGTTCAGAATACATATGGCCCTTGTGAAACTAATTATGCTTATGGAGCAGCTGTTAAATTTAGTGCAACTAATTTTATCCAATATTTTACATTTTAATTGATTACCTGTGAAGAAATTAGCAAATTAACACTTATTGTGCAGCAACTGAATGGGCTTTTATGGATACTTTCAATTTTTACAAGTGGACGAAGTGTTGATGGAATAAAGACGTTTCTTAGGATTTTAGATAGGAAAGTTATTGGTGAGCCTTGATTATCTGGTGTGAGAATTTAGGGATACTGAGTGAGGCCGAGCATCTGTGTGTTCCGTAACTTAGACATGAAAAGCCGATTGGAAAGTAACGGCTTTTCACAGAATTTTGGTAACATATGGGCTTATCTGGATCTAAGAGCTCTTTGAAGATCTTTGAACTTGACTAAATGACTTAACCTTTGGCACGGTGGGTGGGTGTTTTGTGTGTGTTGCTTTGGGGGGAAGGGGGTGCATGCTGCCAGTCTACTCTCCAGCTTGGTATGTATTTAATATTTTTTTTTTGTCCTCCAGTAGTTCTGTAATTTGAACACTTTGGGACTTGGTTTAATATGAATGATCGGGACTGCTTTTATTTTCCAACAGTAATAAAATAGGAAGTTTTTATTCTCTGCTTGATCTGTGAACTTTTGTTCCTGTTTACTCATGAATTCCTGGCGCAGGTGACTTCTTGCAGCCCCGTTTCATAAAGCTCTATCTTTATTTCCGGTTCTGTATATATTGCAAGATATTTTAATAGTAATTTATAGTAACATACAGGGGAAGTTGTTCATGCTGCAAATGGAAACGTACTGCAGCTTGTTATACACCGAGTAGCAAATTTAGCATACTTTTAATTTCCACTTTATGAAATTACCTCCCGCTGTTGAGAGCCTGGATTTGATAGAGGCCTTCTGGAAGTTCGCAGAAACTGTTCTTAAAGCAGATATTTTAGGATTTTGGGCTTATAGAAAAGAAAAAGAGACAGCTATCTTACGAAAACAGTAACCTGCTGTAAAATGAAGTTCTGTGGCGTGAAGCGCAGCTTTTGGCATGCTGAAGCGTGGCGCTGTGGCGGTGCTGGTCATGGCCCTCTGGTTCGGCGTTAGCCCCTGCTCGCCTGCCGTGACTGAGGGGCTCTACCGGGTGCACCCAGCGCGTGCTGCTGGGGGGTGACGCCGCTAAATCCTGAACGTATTTTAGGCAATATGAAGCATCATTTTTCTTGTTGGTCTTGATCTTGATTTTTTAGTTACCTGCAGCCTTGGTGTACTAGAGAAGGGTCAGTAGCCTTACCTGAAGTTGTGGAAGCACGACCTAAATTTCTGCGGTTTCGTTGTTCAAATTCTGCAGTTGCTGCAGAAAAGCGGATGTCAGGGAATGAGTTGCCTCTTCCTTTAAAAGCAAGAGTCAAAAGATTGCAAAGTCAAAGCCTTGAAGCTCGTGACGTTCCAGACGTGCTTCTAAATGTTGTCTTAGTTCTGTCCCGACGTCTGCAGGATGGTATCTGTCCGTACAGTCGCGTACTGTTAGCCGGTGGTTTCAGGCAAGCCCAAGCTAAGTGGGGAATGGTGGCTTCTTCATTGAACAGTCCTCTCCCCACCTGGTTCGTTGCAGCTTGTGTTTGGTGTTGCANCAGACTTGCTTCTAAATGTTGTCTTAGTTCTGTCCCGACGTCTGCAGGATGGTATCTGTCCGTACAGTCGCGTACTGTTAGCCGGTGGTTTCAGGCAAGCCCAAGCTAAGTGGGGAATGGTGGCTTCTTCATTGAACAGTCCTCTCCCCACCTGGTTCGTTGCAGCTTGTGTTTGGTGTTGCAGAATTAGTCTTGACTTGTATGAACAGGTGGGTTTAGTTAGCCTGGGATTGAAGAGAGATTGGCGCTTCCTCAGAGCTGGAGGAAATCAGGCAGCGTTTCGATACCGAGGTCTTGGAACAGTTGTATGTAAGAGGGGAAATGTAAGTGGCAGTTTGTTTGGGAGTACTTACCAATAAATAAAATCACAGGAAGAGTAGTAACATCTGCCTGTATATAAACACATCCGTTTGCATACTTTGTGGGAAACTGCTTTTCCTACTTTGTATTTTTTTAAAGGTTTTTGTATAATTTCTTTGCTTTCTGAATACATATTTTTGGCCTCTCAGTAGGTGGTGTTGCATACCTTTCACTTCCTTCTTGCTATGAATCTAATCTCTTTAGCTTCATTTATTTAACTGTTCTTAACTTTATTGAATCAATAATCTCATTTTTTTTTTCTCACATTTAAAATGCTTGACGCTTCCCTCCTCCCCCTTAAGATTACATCTTATGCCTTTTTTTAAAAGCTAAAGTGAGTCTCTTCTTTGCTTATTCTTTTGGTCAGTCCCTTCCTTAAGCTTTTCAGTTTGGAGACAAAGAAGTCTTAGCTCATGTTTTGGTTTTTGATGGATGCAGGGGAAAATTTGTTTGCAGGCAAAAACCACTGCTTTTTATTTTCCTAAGTGTTTTGCAGTTCCCACTTGTCCCTGTGACACTTGCAGTGCAGAGTCCCTGCACATTGCGGTGCTTGTCCTCTGTCATGGCCTAAAGAGGTACGGTTTCACGCATTCTAGAAGCGATGCCGCGTTCGCTCAGTATAACTGTGGCTTTTGCTTCGGTCACAGCTAATCATAATTTCCCACGGCACTTCGTAGAAACCGAGAGCTCTCTTAAGAGTGCACGTGCTAGCAGAGATCGAGAAGATTGTGGTCTTACCTGCTGAAGCTCACTGGTTCTTGTATGGTTTGTTGCCGTCTTCCTGTTAATTCCGGTTCAGTGTTAAAAGTATTGCTGGCCGAACGTATTGTATCATGTTAACACGAAATTGTTCTAGAGACTTATACGGCAAAGTTTGTTATTTGTGCCGTCTTACGTCTGTTATCTTGAAGTATTTAGTCTCTGGGCTTCCTTTGTTTCATCAAAATGTGGTAGAACTATGTAATGTCTCTTAATTCATAATATACTAAGCTGTTGCTTAGATAATTAAGCAAATATATTTTAAAATTTTCATGCCTCTACTTGTGTGAGACGTTCCCAAGATGTTTTCAGACTAGCAGAAGACTTAAACAGGCATTGAGATTCTGCTTGAATTTGTTAATAACACGATGTGTTGTGGTTGCCTAGTGGTTTTTCTAATAGTCCTCTGTTACTATGACTCTGGATAGATTGCGAAGGGGAAAGATTAATGCAAGATAAGCTTTTTCAAAAATGTTCATTGCTGTACAACGTTGGAAACGGTAGTTACCCCAGTTTAAAAATTATTAACAATCTAAGTTTCCCAGCATTCAGGAACTGAGGGGACCATAATGTTGGACTCATCCTTGTTTCTTTGCCTTGGTTTTCCTTATTTACTTATTTACATCCCTATTCATGACTGGGGTTAGAACATCTTTCTGTATTTCTGGAGTTGTGTTGCTTTATCTGTGCTTTGTAAAAACCGTTTGTAATCGATAGAAATAAATACAATGAACTTAGCAGGCAGAGTCAGTTTTATTTGGGAGGGCTGTAGCTCTGCAGCCTTAAGGGAAAATAATGAAAAATTAACTATTTGTAAAGAACTTAGTGCAATGGTGGAAAACCCAGGGGAACCTGTCTTTGGAGGTCAGGCTGTGTCTCTGTGCAGAGCGGTCCCAGGTCAGCGTGGCTGGTGTTTACCTGGAGCTACGTCAGGGGGCTGTGTTAGGGTGTGCTGGTCTCTGTCCCTCCGCTCTCCTGTCTTGGCTGCTCTGTCCCGTGCTGAGTAAGTAAACCCTGTGTACGTCTTAGCTACTGGAGAGCAAATGTGTAGGAGAGACTCTGCAAGTTGACTCAGGTGCAGCAGAATACACTAGATCCAGTTTGCAACTTTCTTTCTGTGCTGTTCCCTGTGTAGATCCCCTAAAACAGGGCATCGCGGTCAGTTTGGGTTAGGCTGGGGGTCTGCAGTCCCCGATAACAGCCAGACTTGACACCTGAACTGCCCTGAAGACCCTTCTGCGTGTGCTAACTTGTTATCTGAGCTAACAGGGCTGACCAAGCTGAAGTTGTCTCTGTGTGAAGCCAATTCTGGATTGTCTGCGTCTGTGCTGATCTACAGCCCAGATGAACTGCTCCGGTAATTGAAGGCTCGACTGAACTAACGCGTCCTGCAGAGATGGCTTCTGTGGAGTAGAACTTGACATTTTTGTTAAGATCTGCACTGTAGCATCCTGTTGATAGTCACCTGCCAGCCTCACCTGCGTGACTGGGGCAGGGAACACAAGCTGTATCAGCTGTTGGTTGTAAAACCCAAAGGGTAGACGATGCTAAGGGGTCACTCCGGGCTAATGAATTTTATCGGCACAAAAGATTACAAACGGAAGAACAGTGACAGCTTCTGTAAAGAAAACGTTTATGTTTGTCAATGCTGTTATAAGTACATTATTAAAAATTCGATGCAACAGGCCTACACTTAATTTTTAAACGCTGTTTTTCTATGTATAAATTATACCTGCTGTTTGTTCTACTTAGGCATGCGAGCGAACAGAAATCTAATCTGAACTGCATTTGCTGTTATTTGTAACTGCGAAAGGCAGATGTGAGAACAAGTTCAAATTTGAGCTGAGAAAGTAAGCTCTCTGGCAGTCGGTGTTTTAGATTCCTCAGTTATTTCTGTTCAAAGGACTACACTCTTGAGCAAGGAGAGGCCTGGCGTCAAATGAAGGTGATTTGTATTGCTACAGGGCTTTTGTTTGTTTTGCTTTTGTTACTGTTTCTGACTTTGCACCTTACCTGCAGAGTTCTCAGAAGTCACGGTTGCCTTTGAGCAGCGAACGTCCGTAGGGCAGTGGTCAGTAAACCTGTGCCTGCCTCACCAGGACGCTTGTAAGACCGGTGTCTTTGTGCCAGCCGAAAAATAGATCTAATATCCAGAACAGTAGGTCAAAACTTCCTCTACGTGAGGACTAAGGAATGGATGGATGCTTTTTAATTCGTGATGCCATAACAAAACCCCATTTTGAGACAGAAAACGTTCTATAGTTCATAATACGCCACTTAGGTGGTAATTTGATCTATTGTATTAGTGCTAATAGCGTGACCCATAATAGGAGAGATTGCGTTGCCAGAGATGGCATCTGCTGAATGAAATGTAAAACGGAGGTTCTGACCTCTGGTGCTAGTCTGAGAGGCTCGGTGGCAGGAATAGTTATGTTAACCCCAGTATGCTGGACAAATTCCAGGCTCAATAACAACATTCTTCCTAAACGTAATTTATAGCTTCATCTGGACGTAGCTTATGCTATTGTAGAGTTTTATTAAACAGTTGTTGCCTTTTAAATTGAGTGATCTTTTGTATGTGATCTTGCTTTTAAAGGCCTTCAGAGTTTTGCGCTCCGAGAGGCGCTAAATAAATTTCGTATACTGTTTTAAGAAAGGCCCTTACCCCCCTCGCACCCCTCTCAGCACTTACTGAAGTGTTTCAATGAGGTGCCATTGGAACTTCTGTGAAGACGTGCGTCGCAATAGAAACTGCTGCAAACTTGAGGTGCCGTTTTCCTGAACGGTCGTTGTCCATAGCTACTCGTGCACCACAGAAAAGCTCTATCGATCCATGGTCAATTATAAATGAAAATTCAGAAAATCAGCTAAAAGAAATTCGGGAACAATGAAAAGTTTTTTTGGCTACCCATAGAAACAGTCAGGTTGCAATACTTGTTGATCTTTTTTCACTCGAGTATACCAGTAACAACGTATATTGATTAGAGAGGAATGGGTAGCATGGTTGAGAACACAGTATCCCATAGCCATGAGGAACTTGTAACCAAGAACCAAATATGTGCACAAACCCTTGCACCCGTGTGCGGTTCCTTGCGTTATTGAGCCTGTAGGGTCGGCCTGTTTACAGATTTCCTGCAAAGCGTGTTTCAAATCTGAATTTGGTATCAAGAAGCCGTGCGCAAGTGTTGGCTCTGCAGGCTAGAGATGGGGTTTGGGCACGTCGCTTCTGGTTTTCGTTGGGACGTCGTTAGTAGTAGTAATGTATTTAATGTGTAAATACAAACACTTAGTAGCAGCTGTAAAACCTTTGATTATTTGCCAAGCTAAATTGATTAGAACTTAAGAACTTAATGTTCAAGAAAAGATTTCCTTACTTTCCGTCTCCAGTAGCTCCAGAGATGACTTTGGTAATAGCAGATTACTTTGTTAATGGGTGAATATTATGTAGCGTGGTTTAACTAATTTTGCGTTCTTCCTTCGGAGTAGAAGCAATGCTTTCTTTTTCACTTTTGATAAATTGGCAGTTTTTTCTTTATAAGTTAAAGCACTAAATGATTTGAAAATACGTTTAAATAGTTGGACTATATAACAAATCTAACATACAGTGACAGTGAAAAATGTATGACTGCTGAATTTTAATACTATGGATTTTGTGTAGATCACGATCAAGACCTCGTCAACGTTCTTATAGTCGAAGTAGTGAAAGATCCAGTCATAGGAGAACTCATAGCGGGTCTCGTGAAAGAGAGCGGCGTAAAGGCAGAGAGAAAGAAAAAATAAAAGAGAAGGGCAAAGGAAAAGAAAAGGAGATATGTGGCACGAAGCATGGGTAAGTGAAATGACAAGCAATGTAACCCTAGTAAAAACAGGGAACGATTTAGTGTCGGTTTACCTTTTTTTGTAATTGGTTTGCTTTGTAGTACGTATTTTATGTAAACTACGTGGAAATGATGTAAAATTTTTGAATAGTGTGATTCTTGGTATTTTAAAATTCTGGAATGTAACAACATTTCAAACTAAATCATGGTTTAATCTGATATTCTTTTTTCCCCTTGATTTCAGATATGCTAAAGAGCTTTCTTTAATTGTTTAATATAAATATTTTCCCATTACATAACCATCACAATTTAAGAAAAAAAAATGGGGGGGTGTTGAGAAGTATGAAGAGTATTTTCTGCAAAAAGATGGATTTCACCATTCACAACCCCGACCTCCTGTTGTCAGAAGTTCCCGTTGGGCTTCATTTGTGGCTCAGAGTACAGTTTCAGCAGAAGCACTGCTGTGGGTGGATGATGGGCTGCCTTTCAAAACCTGCTGTCACCCCGATTTCTGCTTGAAATGACTCGGATTGTTGATTTGGTTTTACAGGTTTCAGAAAAGGCACTTTACGTTAATTGCTTCCGCTTTATGCGTCTTGATCTCCTGCAACCTTTACTGTGATGTTTATGTCTTCCGTGTTTGTGTGGATGGTTTCAGAAAGGAAGGCACTGATGTGTCACTTCATGAACTTCCCTTTGGTGGATTCCCGCTGAAACGCTAAAGGGGAATTTCTGGGTAGCATCCTCCACCCGTGTCCCTGGAGGCGTCTCACAATCGCCTCCCTGGTTTTTCGGCTTGATGGTATTCGTTGTCTCTCAGATATCATTACCTGCTTGTCCATGGTTATAGCATCGATGATGTAAATATTCAGGATTAGCTACTTGCATGTTTTTTTGTAATTTGCAGCCCGTTACTTAGGTAGCTGGGAACTTCAAGAGTGGAGTCTTCCACTCGTTTGAAGGGATGTTTTCCTCGTCACACTATAAACCATGTGGGATATTTGTCTCTTCTTCTTGTGGATGTTTTCAGCAATCGGCAGCATTCAGTGCAAGCAGAAGCCCTGAGATACTTGCGGTATGTCTGATGAGTCACAAACACGGTGCCTTTTACCCATTTACCTGGAGTTCAAATGTATTTTGGTACTTCTAGAAGACTTGAGGAGAAGCCTGGATGTTCCAGCCAAAATGGTTTTATTTTTATTTTTATTGAAGTAGAAAAGTAGGGAAAGAATCCATACTGCGCACATAACGTTTGGTGTGCGAGAGGTTTTCTGGACCTTGTGTAGAAGCACGTCTTAAATCATGTTGGAGTATATAGCAGTGCTCTGTTAACACACTGCCTGACTTCATGTCCTTTTATAACGAGGATCAATATGAGATAACTGTAGGAAGAACACAGAAGTGCGCAGATTTTTTTTTTTTCTGGAAGCAAGCAATTTGTCTTTCTATTTCGATAACTTACAAAATTGCTTACGCTAGACTTGAAAACAAAATGCCCTGTTTGGGGCATTTCCAAGGTGGTTAGGACAGAGAGTACAAATTGATAATAGACCCATTTTATGGTACCAGTCCATTTTCGTCTGAGCTCAGGTACTGACTGGTAGGCTTTGTGCAGGGGTTTCTTACCTGGAGCATTATTAGACTACGAAATGAAATGTTCCTAGGATGATGTTGGTATAATCCGTGCTTCACAAACTTTTCTGAGGGCGGGGTGACAGGTTTTTCACTTTAATCAAACAGTGATCAAAGTTTTATCCGTACAGAGGATCTGGATCTGAGAAGCTTTTTCCCTTTCCAGTTATTTGTCGTTCTGAAGATTGAGACTGTATCAGCATCACATTATTGTTTGTTAAAGGCTTTGCAAAGCAACGTATTTGAGTACACAGAGAAGACAGAGCTCTTTGATGCAATTGCTGTTTGCAATTACTGCACAATTATGCGTCTACGGAATATTCTGTTATAGATCCCAGTGAGGGTGAATGGGGAACCTGCAGTTTTCCTTAAACGCGTGCGTGTAGGAACAAAGAGGGTTGCTGTAGTTTCTCCTCGCCTTGTGTGTGCTCCCAGAAAATGAGGCCAAGTAAGATTTTTTTTTTTACAGTTGTGTTTTTGTATGAGGTTTCTCAAGCCTCCCAAGCTCTCAGCTTTCTTCCTCTGTATCATCGATTTATGTATTTATTTTCGGTTTGGGTGAAAAGTGTGGGGAAGAAAAGATGTCCTTGGCCAAGGAAGCTCGCCTCCCCTTAGTTTATAGATGTATCGGAAGGAGGATGGTACAACACAAACCGAGCGAACGTTTTGCCTGTGTCAGTCTGTTGGCTTCTGGCATTTTTTCCTTTGTTTTCTGCAGCAGCAGGGAGACTCGATGGTTCGTTTGTTCTGTCTCGATGCTCGTTCCTGAGGAAAGCACCAAGATAGAATTTTTTGTTTTCCAGTAACTACAAGGCCTTTTGTAGTTGGCTGTGCTCCGCAGAAGGTAGCAAGTTGGTTTTGCTGATATTTTCTGAGAGTATACGTTACAATTTAGGATTTTTGTCTTGTGGTGGTGTCAGATGTCCTTTTGTGGGTACGGTTAGAATTATAACTCTTAGTATAGCTTGCCTCCATAGGCGAGTGTCTTAGCAGATTCTGCGACCGATGCCGGTCCGCTGCAGCACAACCGTTCGCTGCCTTGGCTGGAGCTCCGCCGCTCACCCAATTGACTTAATGCCGGAGCAGACCAGGAAGCACTAAAACGATTTGCTCCATCAGCTGTCTTCATCGGAGAGACAGTAAACAGAGATAGGTGATACCTCCTCAAAATGCGTGGGTTTTTTCTTGTTTTAAGTTGGATCCAGTTTGGACAGGAAAAAAAAAAGAAGTATTTTAGTTTTCCTCCTGTCGTGTTCTCCTGTAACCAACACAACGATGGAGCTGGTTTTTCAACTTGTGTTCACGTGTTTTTTTTTTTTTTCCTTCAAAGTATGAGGAGGAAAGTCTAAATGGACAGTAGAAGTGACTGACAGGTGTACGCTTGGATGTGAAATACTGGGAGGAATCTATTGTAGGTGACTCTCCAAGTGAGTGAATTCCTAGATCTGGTGTCTAGATCAGCACTGAAGGTAATGTTATTCTACAGAGCCGTTCTAGAAGCTCCAACAGCAGGGGATCTGTGGAGGAAAAAGTAGTCCTCTGACCTCTGTGTTTGGAATAGATCCTTAGAGGTACTCCAAGACACGTCAAGGGCCAGATCTAGTTTTCAGTTTAAATTCATGTATGTGTGGAATGTATTTACTGCAAATAGCTGCTTCAAAGCTATAGTGAAGATCACGCTAAAGCAGGATGCTGAGAAGATGGAGTATAGATTATCAGGTGCCGGTTGACTTTCTAGTTTAACTTTGTGTAAAAGAAGGTATTTCAGTTTGTCAGCACTGCAGCTTGTCTGATATAAGCAGTCGTCTATTTGGGACTTGACTGATCCTCTCAACTGGAGAATCCAAATGCAATTTTTGCACTGATTAAGGCGCAAATGGTTTTATTTGTTGATGGCTCATATAAACTAACCATAATTTCCTCTTCTGTGCCTGGCTTACGTGTGTTTGTAGATGTGAAGGGGAGAGGCTTGTGTTTGATTTTTAAATCAGGGCAGGTTTAGATTCTTTCAGAGTAGATCTTGTCTTCGCAGTAAACATCTCAAGAGAGATTTCAAGAGTAAAAAAATGCTGCCGGTCGTCATGCTTTGCTGTTCTCCGTTTCGGTGGACTTTCTTTAAGGTTGAGCACTGAATTTCTTGAACGCTGCAGAAGCATCAGCTGTTTCGTGGAGATGGGCTGTGTTACAGTCACAGCAAAACAGCTGAGCTCTTCTGTTCTTACGACCTGAAATGTTTTAAGGGATATGCTATTTGTTCAGCCATTAGGGAGGGCGATGGTGGCAACAGCTGCTTTGAATTTGGGTTGGGTAGCTCATTGCAGCATCTGACAGTACTTGGTGAAAAAACCTGGCCTTAAGAGCAGTCTACCAAGCTTTGAAATAGTTTTGTACTCACCTAAAAGGTAAAGAAATGCAAACTCAGAAAGCATCCCGGCAGCACACCCGAAATACTGATACGCAAAGAAATGATTCGTCTTTCAGATTAACAGGATTATTTAATTTCCAGTGAAAACTCTTTGCAAAATAAAGCTGATAACAAGCAGGTAGCAAGAAATGTTCTTAACTAGTTCATGTTGAACTACTGCAGTGCTACTTATTTTCCTTCTGTTTTGCAAGTAATCTGAACTAACCAGTTTGCTTTTGCTGCTTTGGTCTCCTTATCTCGTAGTAGTTGTTTGAACTATGTTCCCCACTTTTTTTGTTGTTTTGTCTTTCTGTTCTGTTTGTCTTTCCCAGTGCATGGGAGAAAGAGCTTTATTGTCTCGAAGGACATTAAAAAAAAAATAAATCAATAAATGGTCAGGCTTTGTCTGAGTAACCGTTGCCAGCATTTCCAAAGCAAAAGCACTTGCTTGGCCCTTGCAGCCTTTTCTGTTCATCCAGGCTCCCAGGCCAAGTTTCAAATCGTATTTCTCTGTTTGTAATACCGATATTGTTCTCTAGTTACGACCCATCGCTGCAGTAGGGATGTTGTGCACGTTATTGCTTTGGGCGTTTACTGTATCCTAGAAGCCTACCAGTGCTCGTGCTTTGTAATTAGCACACGCACGGTTGGCTTTCCTGTTCTCGTGAAAGTTTAACTGACGAGTGCTGTATGGAGGTGTGACCACACCTTTGTAATTTTTACAGAACGCACTATACTACTGATGTATTATGAAGCGTTATAAATAAAATGCAATTGGTAAAATAAGGACCAATATACATTTTGCGATGCATTGTCATTTTGTCTTAAGTCTGCAAAACTTTGTGATGTGTAGTCGACATCTGGTGTCTAGTCCTTCCCAGTAAGTTTTAGTATGGTGATTTTCTTTTATTAAGCTTTTGTTTATTTAAAAAAAGCAAAACTTTAGTGTTCTTCATTCTGGCAAAGTAGTTTGCCAGGTCCTATATTTGGCTGTCCCATTTCCCGTTTTTCTTCTCTTGGTTTCATTTTTTTTTTCCCTTGCAAAAATGAGTCTTATGCGGGAGTACGTGCTCTGGACTAGACCCCAAAAATGGGCAGCACTGATCAGGAAAGGTCACTGCATAAAAAGGGAAGAGCCTTGTCTCTGCGTCGAAGGAATGGGACAGGTTGGGTTTAATTTCCGACGGCTTATCAGGAAGGCAGTCGCAGCCCTCAGAGCAGGCCCTCGCTCTGTGGGCCTTTGCTTGATTATGGGAAAATTAGCGGTAGTCCTCCTGCACGTGTCGTGGTGTACTTGGTCCTATCAATCTGAGTTAAACGAACAGACAGACAAAAATCTTGTTGGCTGTTTGGGAAAGCTGAGTCGCACTATTTTCTAGAGAGAAACATATGCTTGAAAAGAAGGTTTGAACTAATTTTTTTTTTTACAGAATCCTTTCTTCCTATTGAAAAGATTCTGTCCCATCAAAATAGGAAAACAAGATGCTAGATACAGTCTGGATGGCTAAATGCTAATTTATTGAAAGTACTATATTTGGGAAAGCTAAGAAAGAAAGGTAAGCAAAACAGCTTTCCCTGTTGCAACTCGCGAGTATTACTTGAGCTCTGCATGAACACTGTGCTTGGGAGAGGTTCAAGCGTCTTTTCCTTCTCATCCTTTCTGGTGAGGTCTCCAGGTGCCTTAGGCTCGTGTACCATTGGCCCCTAAGATGAAACAATCTTAGCGTGCTCTTTCTGACCCGCAAATGCGCTGTATACGTATGGATTTTATTCTGGCATCCCCTTAGATAAGACTAAAGCAGGCTTCCAGCCAGTCCCAGAATGTAATTTTTATTTTATACATCTACGGCACCTGTGGGATACTTCCTTATCGCTGTCTTTGAGGCTTCCAGCGCCTGACACGCCATTTGTTTCCTTCTTTTTCCTTCATTTGTGACTTGTTTTAAGAAGTAATAGATCAAGTTCGCTGGAAAGCAGCAATTATTTGCTTGTAGTGAAATAGAGCAACCCTTCTTCCCCTCTCATGGTTCTTTGGCTTCAAAGCTTAATACAGCAGTCCAGTTTGAAAGCTTGGTTCTTTATTGTATGGTGTATGAATTGCTAATGTAGTATTAGCTGTATCCCGAGGCTAGGACACCAGTGACCTTGTAAAAATGCACTATAGGTTGTGAGGTGTTTCTTCTCAACGTTGGAAGGTGGCTTGTTTGACAAGCATGTTAGCACTGTGGATTTGTCTTACATGTGCAATGAGATATTTTCGGTAGTACTTTATAGGTATCAACATCAGTAGTTGTTCCAAACATGTGTTCTCCTAAGGTGGTATTAAACCTGGGAAAGACATATATTTTTAGTATTTCTAAAAATAATGGTATGTAGTTCTGTTAACTCGTGACTCGAGGGCTACATCCGAGTGACTACGAAACCTGTTGTCGAGTGCCTCGAGGCTTTGCTCAAACCCGAGGCGGGACTTTGGGCCGTGGACAGCATGTGCTGCGTGGTCGGTGTGCGACACGCTTCTGCCGCGTTCCACGAGGTGGGCCTGAGGACTGCAAATCGTGGGATGCGGGCTGCTGTGAAGCTCAGTCCCTGACGGAGGTCTTTCCGCTCCCCGATCCCACGTTTAGACCAGCAACTTTTGCGTGCTAGTGATCTTCAGATGCCGAAGTCTTCGAAAGCGAAGTGTTTTATAGCAGTGATTTACTTAAACATGTAATTGTACCACTACGCTGTTTTTCCACTAAATTTTTTGCTTGTCAAAGCATCGCATTCGTATTTTATTCATGCTTTTTTTAATTCACTTGTTGTTTTAAAACAACTTGTATACTTGTGTTCATTGACCTGTATGTGTGTGCTGTTGAATTTTGATGTTTGAAGTCTCGATTAGCTTAAAAACATGCAAGTTCTGGCATTCCGAGAGGTGACTTTCATAAGGATCGTTGTTCATTGTTGAATTGGGGGGGAAAAAACCCTAGTAAAAACTTGTTTAAAGCTTTAAATAACTTTTTCTGGATTTATGGGTTTCACCCTAGCTTGCTTAGTAGCAGAATTTTGGATTACTTTTTAAAGTGTTTTTGACAATTTTAAATGGAGTAAATTAAGAGCAGCTTCTCCGTTGTTACAAAAAGAGGAGTGTTGGGCCATTAATCAAACCCGCCCGCCATTTTAATTTCTGATACTTAATAAGGCTGTCGATACTTTTTTTTTTTGCATTAATGAATTCACAGCTTCTTAAACACTTCGACATATTACGGAGCTGAAGGGTTATTTTTTCAAATATAGTCTTTGTTTTTTTCCTTTTAATTCCGTATGTTAGGTCTTTAAATATTTGCTGAGGTCCCCGTCTCTAGGGGACCTTTTTGAGTGGCATTTAACCAAAGCGCTCGCGGAGTTTTATTTTCTGCGCTCAGCCCTGGCAGCGTCCCAGCGGGTTCTGCGGGCGGTACTTGGGTGATAAATGCCTGTTGATGAGCTTTTTCAGTGCTTGGCAGAAGACATTAGAAGTAAATTGGGAATATTGGACTTCTCAGAGTCTGACAGCAGTCAGACGCTCCTGGAGCTTGTCATTTTTATTATTTTTTTTTTTTCCTTACCTCTTTCCACACTATGCAGCAGGAAGTAATTTATGCTAATTTGCTCCTATTTGCATATAGGTTATAGAGTTCTGTGGTGCAAAGCGCACTCAGAACTCCTTTTAAGTGTCTGTTCAGATCAAAGCAGGACTGTGTGATAGCTGTTGTCTGACACCAAGCTGTGTGGTGTTGTTTTCATTAAACATTTATCGTACTTCCAACGTGACAGCAGGCAACTTTGTGCTTGGGTAACATGTTTTCATGCAAAATTTATTGGAAAAGACGAGACGTTGTAAAGAGATCTTGTTGCCTTTCACCAGTGGCGAAGGGTAAACGTTTGATTGGAAGGAAAGATACCTCTGGCGCGTTTTGGTTGCGAAGAACTGTGAAATGCTTGGCTTTTAATAAACAAGTAAATACATCTTGAAATTGTTTATTCTGAGAAACTTTGCTTTGACAGATGACATGAACGTTTTTTTTTTTTCTTTTGATTCCGCTTGGTTTTAACGGCGGTTTGTTACGGTGCCATAGCGATGGAATAGGCTAGCGTTTGTAAATTAACTGCCGACTTCATAGTAGGGACTAATACGCTGGGTTTTTAATAGTTCTGTGCGTATCAACATAAACTCTTGCATTTAAAACCGTTTCCTGGGAAATGTAGGAATTACTAGCATAATCTTTGCAGTATAAACCACTTTTTTTTTTAAATAAATAAGGTACTGTATTTAATTGATAACATACTACTTTAAAGCATGACTGATGATTCATATTTAAGGAATATTTCATTCTTCCAGTCATGTATTTTTGTTCTGAAGCACTTCTCTTGGAAAACAAACTTCCCAGCCTGACATCAGAGGGTTTGCCCCTTCTCTTAGTTACGTAAAAAGGGGAAAAGTCTTGAATCCTTTGAGTTATACCAGTGCATTGAAAGAAGTTTGCCAGTAGGACTCATTGAACAGTTGTGATTTAGCAAGAAGTTAATTCATGTTACTGTTTAATCACTTTCAGCGTTTTTACAGCCAAGATACTCAACTTCCAAAAGACCCTCTTGCCTGTGCCTCGCAAATTCCCCTTGTGCGAATGTTCATCAGCGTTTTGACTGAAAATATCTGTAATCCTAATTTTGTCATCATGTCGTATTGCAGAAAAATCTCCTGTTCCTTGTGACTGGTGCGTACTCAGGAGCGACGTGGCGCGTTCCCCCCGTGAGCATGCTGCCGGGGAGGACGCGGCGAACGGCTCCCGCCAGGCAGGTTCCCAGCAGGAGCTGTGGTCCGGCTGCTGGGCGCTGCGGCCACGGGCTTCTCTCTGCAACGAGGAGCTTAAGGAAATCTAAAGCTGCTTTTGCTCCTGCCTCGGGTGGTGTCTCAGGGCTAGCAGGAGAGGAGGAGCTCGTGCTATATGCGTGTTAAGTAGAGGTAAGGAGTCCCTCCGCCTGCCTGCTTGTGGTAAGCCTCTCCTTCAAAGCTGGGCTGGGGCAGTTCATCTCGGCTCCGCTTCGTACGGACGTGATTTGGCAGTCACTGCCGCTGTGATCTGGATCTCAGTTACTGCCTGCAAGGTGTTTCACCCGCTGCGCGTGCTGCTGCTTTTGGAGGCTGAGAATCATTTTCTGTTTTTTCCCAGTGTAAGAAATGAGTATGTATTCTTGCAGAGGTTTGTTACTAGAAAATAGTTCTAATGCACAAGGAATCTGCAACTGCTGTTTATTATTGTGGCAAATGAATTTATTTAAAAAAGCTTTCCTGGATGTTAAGAAGATTAAAAAAAAAAATTCTTCTGTAGTTCTTTATCACTGCTTTTCTGTTGCTTTCAGAGAAAGCATCTCTCTCTTCATCTGCCTCTTAGCATGGCCCTAAAATGGGTTATGTCAGCAGGGAAGAATGAGAGGTAGGAGGTGGGTCTGCCGTTGCTTAATGTCATTTCCAAATGCTTTTCAGCATGACACTACAGCCCCAATAGCGTTGGTGGTACCGGGCTGTTCTGCACAACATTTTCATAAATCTTCTTACTTGCTCTGAGAGTTGTGCTGCTTTAGCCGTGACAGTTTAAGGTTATATGAGAAGCAAAGTTGGCTGGGAAAATATGATGTCTTTCTTTTACACCAACTGGTGTAAGTAGGGAAACATGGTCATGTTTTTAAGGACGGGAAATCCTTCATCAGGTCTAACACACACTTGGCAATCATTGAGCTTAAATTCAGGTCAGGAGCAATTCCTCAGGGCGCAACACGGTTAAGTTAAGCGGTCGGACAACAAGAAGGACGAGTAGCTTATCACTTCCCATCCTGTCCACGGTGACAAGAGGTGGCTCTCAAAATCTATAAAATGTTAGTGTTTATCTGATCCAGTTATGCACATACCAGTTTGAAAACAATCGCTGTAGTTGTTGGCCTAAGATATTTGTGTTCAGTCATCTCTGTTCACTTACAAATGGGATTTTGTCACACTGACACAGATTTTGTCGCTCTAAGACCTTTGCTTTAAAATCTTACATGACAAAATACACTTATCTAATAGCGGAAATGTGCAAATACAAATTGGTGTTCAGAGTGCTACAGCGTTTAATTTGCACTGCTCTCAGTCTCTAATTCATGAGTTATTTTTCATTATTTGGGTTGTCTTTAGAACTTATTTTAAAGAGGCTTATGAGGATAGCATAGCAAACATTTCTTGAGTTTGTTTTGCAGTTTAAGGGTTCAAAATTAAAAATAGCGTACTTCTTTTGTAAGCTTTGATTCAAAACTTAATATATAAGCATCACTTCTGGGGTGAAACCTTGCAAGCCACATTTCAACCTTGATCATATTTTTGTTGTCGAGTTACCAGCATCCTAGAAGAGGTGCTTATAAGAGAATTATGACAGACCCTCGTCTACAGTGGAATGAACAGTGTCACTAATGAAAATGCCCTGTTCGAGAATAGTAGGCTCGGTGGCCATATGTCCCTATTAAACACAGTAATTTGTAGAAAAATTGTAGAACTTCTTTAAAATCTGTTTAAAATTAGCAAATGCATTTTGAATGCTCAAACCAAACTACTTCAGTCTTGTGTTGGAAAATAGTTTGAGTACTTATAGTAGAATTTTCTTTGTTCTTTTGTCAGCAGGGAAAAATCTTTTCTTAACCCAAGGGTTTTTTTTATTTTCAATGTCTGGACTAAATTATGAGACCTTTATAACAGCCACAGTCATGCTGCGGAGAGGTTTTTATAATAAAGTTTTAAGATGCCTCATAGTACTTACTAGTTAGAGTAATTTATTTTGGTAGCTTCTTGAAGAATAGCAGATCATAAGCTTCTAAAATTTTATGACAAGTTGAGCCCCTTTATCCGACGTGCGGTGTCGGTGACTGCCAGCCAATTGTTTGGCGTCCTATGGAGTGGGCTCTCAAGGATCTTTAAGATGTATTGTCATGGCAAGGGAGCTATTTATCCAGAAACAAAATCAAAACAAAGTGCCCTCTCATTTATTTATTTATACTGCTTATACCTTTCTCACTATCTCTTGTTATCTTCCACCCCCCCCAGCAATGTTTGTGCCTGCCTTTCTGTGATTCTGGTTGCCAGGGTTTGCTTAAACTCCTTGGGGAGCACTCAACAATTGAGTTACACTTTCTTCGATGTTTACTTTTGAAAAGTATTTCTGCCTTGGGTTCTCCAGCATTGGTTTTACGGAAGCAGACCAGCGTCAGCTGTAGGCAAGCGCACTCCTCAGTGTTTTGATGTGAAAGTTCCTTGGATGGAAGCTACCCACCTTCAGTCTCTGCCAGTTGACTGGTGTTCACCTTTGAAATACTCAGGTTTGTTGACCAGTTTATTTGTAGCTTTTCCTTGAGAGAAATCCAGTCTCGTTTCACCCAACGTGAGAACAGCAGCAGATGGGTGCCGCTCGCTGCAACCGTCATTCACGTTCCTCAGTTTGTTCCGTTCGCGATCCTCCTGCCCTTTGCTTGTCTTAGCAAGCGCCCACGCAGTCTGCAGCGCTGCCGATTTTGAATGGGAAGCAGGGATGTCTTACCACAACTTACAGGAAAATTGCTTTGAAATACGCTGTAGGCAGGAGGGTTGTAATGCTAGATGTAAGGGAAAAGAGTCTTTTTTACCAGCCTGATCGTTACGCTCCTATTTTGTTTCTGGCTGGAATTCAAGAAATACAGAGTTTAAAAGGGAGCAACGCATGGAAGCAAAAAGCTGAGTGAATGTGAGTACGTGGTCGCTCACCTTTTCCTGAAACGTCTGTCTGTCTTATATTATTAAATAATGCACTAATAATGAAGTAATGACTAATTATTGTGATTAGTAAGAATAATTTCTAGTATTTCTAACCTCTGAACCTGAAATGTGGTGACATTTTTGTCATCAGGAAGCGTCTCAGTAGATACTCCACCCCTTCCGTAGCTTGGCATCGGCAAGTAGTACGTGGGGCTGATGTACTGTGACGCTAACCCCCAGGACAGGGTAGCCCAGTAAGAACAATCACTGGTTCCTGTTGGTGTTGTTTTCGATCGTAAACAATCATGAAAAGAAAAAATTGAAAACATAATTAAAGTGGAAGCATGGTAGAATTCTGGTATGATCAAACACTAACCAAATCCAGCTGGCCAGCATGCGAGATTCAGGCTGTTCTGTTCTAAAACATTTATCTCTGTTAGTTCCAGAAAGAGTCAAAATGTAGACATGTGAACTGCAATGTAACTTATGCTAGGGAAACCTTCTGCTGTTCATTATTTTGTTAATTAGAAATGGAGATTTGACTGCATGGAAAATATTTCAATTTCTTTATAAGAACCAAACAAATTACTTTGGCTTTTTTTTTTTTTTTTGCCTTAGCCAGAATTCTATAATAAAAGTTAAATAAGATTTGGCAATGGTGAAGAAAGAGTACCATTAATTCAGATCCCTGCCTTACCCCTCTGCGTGTTTTCCGATCCTGTATGGAAGAACTCCTTTTATATTACACTGCCTCATGAGGTGCAGGCCTTAATTAATCACCTCCATAGCGTAAGGTAAAAAGAAAAATAAGTATTGTAGTCTGAGCATCTCATTGAAAAGGAATCATTTAAATTTTGTTGTCTTCTTCCTCAAATCTTACGTATACGTACTGCTCTAAGGGATAATTTCATATGCCTTCACTGTGTTGAGACCATTTTTGTCACCACGCTTCAGAGCTGCAATAATAGAAGGAGGTGTGACCTGGGCTGCTTTTAGAGCTTGTTGTAGAGCAAAGATCAGTCACCTTAACCATTAAACAAAGTAATTCCTAAACTTTCGTATTTTATTTGGACTTCTGTAGTGAGAATCTAAAGGGGAAAAGAATATGGGGCCGGGCCTTCCGGCGGGATGTCCCGGTGCTCTTTAATCTCTTTTAAACGCAGAAGCGAGATCATGTAGATAAATATTGTAGCAGTGGTTGATCTTGTAGCAATGGATCGAAACAGTTCTCGCGTTGAGGACTCTGTGGCAAAAGCCCTTGAGATCCTGGATGGGAGTGAAGACTGTGGAAGCAACTGTCTGAACGCTCAGGCGGTGTGGGTTATGATGTAGCGTTTCGGAAAAGTTGTCCATCAATTGATTGCCAGGGTTTTAAATACAGAAGTGTCTGCGTTCTGTCTCTGGTCATTATAATTCTGTCTTTGTATTTTTAAAGTTTGTTCCTTCAGTACTTGAATGTTGGTTGTCTTGCTCGCTCTATGGGCAGAAGGGGCGCTTTTAGGTGCTACAAGATGATGTTTGGACAGCAATGCCGTGTTACGACTTTTCTGAGCCTTTCGTGAGGTGGACATGTTTAGTGATGTTTATTTCTCAGAACCTCAGAAATTCCAAAGTGATGCTGCACTTCACGGACACAAGGAAAGCCTGGTGTTTGCATTGGCTGAGATCCGCTCATGCGTCTGAGAGCGGAGCAAAGTGGGAGAGCAGGTTTTGTCCAGAAACTATGGAAGTAGATGAGGGATTTGTCAGGAAGCCTATTCATTCTCCTACCCATGATGGAGATTTTCAGGGACACGGGTCCTCATGCTGCCTCACGACTCCTCTTAATAGGATCCTGATCTAGAAGTGTATGGATAGCACGTACTTGGTCCTTATTCGTAGGTTTACACTGATTAAATGTTGCTGTCATGAAGATCACGCACTAGAGTGGTTTTGCAGGTATTGCATATAGCAAAATGCTTAGAGCGTGGTACCTGCTCGTGATCAATGCCTCCTGTCGCTGCAGGCAGGGTCCAAATACGTAGGTAGCCAAAGAAGGCGCCTTGTATGTGTGGTGGTCCTTTGNTGTGATCAATGCCTCCTGTTGCTGCAGGCAGGGTCCAAATATGTAGGTAGCCAAAGAAGGCGCCTTGTATGTGTGGTGGTCCTTTGAGATCCGTTGGATGCGGATGGATTTCATAACTTGACTTTTCTGAAGTCTTATTTTCCGGTGGAAAAGGAATCGAGTAGTTTGGACTACTTCCCATCCAGACACTCGAGTATCCAGGTGCCGATGGTGCGTTTGAGCATTTTAAGGGTGCTAGAAGAATGAGTTGATTAGCTTTGCTGGCAAAAAACGTTCGGGTGTTGGAAGCTAGAAGGAAGCAGCTGAAAGGCCAGATGAGGACAATTTCCTCTACAGTAAGGCAGCCAAACGGGAAGCAGAGTGAGTTTCCCCCTGCAAAGGACGGACGTCCTTATGCCCAGTGTAGCTCTAGGGTCACTTGCCTTTGACCTGGGTTTGTCGCTATTGTCATCTGAGCTGTGTTGGCCTTGTTTTCTTTTTGTTTCCTAAAAATCCCCTTTGAAGACTAAAAAGGACGGGCATTTATTTAATGGGCTGTGACATTGAGACAGGAGCATATGGTGTGATTTCTTGTCCTTTCACTACCAGACGGCTGTAAAAACCGGTGCGGACAATACACGTGCGTAAGCTGTGGGGCACAACTGTACGGAAGACATCAGAGAACCGCTGGGTCTAGACAGTAAATAGTTTTTACCCACAGAATAACCGGTTCATTTTCATTCACTAAGTGCTTTTTGTACCAGGTACAAAAACATAAATTTCCTGTTCGTGTTCTGTAGTTCAGGCTATCAGTTAGGGATGCTTGTGAAATTAGCTTCCCTGATGAATTCATGCGCTGTGAGGGAATTATATTTCTCCATGTTTCCAGAAATGGGTTTTGGAATGCATTCGAAGGCAGTATCTTCAAAGACACACATTCTTTTAAGCTGTTTAAAATTTTCAAAACTATCCGGTCCTTAGAACTGCCAACCGCCATGATGGTCCTTTTATAACTATATCATTTGCATTATCTGGGGTTTTTAACCTGAACAATTCCTTAAATACAGAGTGTTCTTTCGGAAAGCGTTTCGTTTGCCCGCCGTGTACAAACACACACACGCTCTGAATTCTTTTTTCCTTTTTTACCAAGACACCTTGCACTTTGAGAGCAGCTGACTATTGTTTTAGTGGCCTCTCTTCATCTGTGCGTGAGGAATCCAAACTGAATGATACGGAGCTGTGAAAATCCAGTTAGTGTGAGCTGTAATCTCTTTACTGGGTTTAAGTAGTTAGAGTGGCATTCAGACACCCTGCAGATACTGAACTGCAGAGATACAGTAATCACCTAACCATGTACCCAGTGCCTTGCTATCACGGAACTAAAGCAGAGCAGTCCCTAGCAATCGTTTAGGTAAAAACCGAAGCAAACGCAACAAACGCTGCCTCCTCTGAGCAAGCGAACGAGGCGACTGAAAAAACCCATCCAAAAGACTGTTGTAAAGTAAAACTTAATTTCATGTTAAAACATTAAACTCTCCCTGTTTCACGTTGTTTTTTTGAATGAAGAGTGTTTTTTCTGGGATTGAACTTACCTGCTACGGGCATTATGAAACATCTGTTTTGGTTAGGAAGGCACGGAGGAAGATCTCTGTTTTAAAGGAAATATTTCTAATACCAGTCTAATCTTGGGCCTTTTTATTGTTGCTTGGAATTATAAGAGGTTATGAAAAATGAAGGTGAAGCAATCTAGATTGTTGTGTTAAAAAAACAAATTGGGAACATTAATGTAGTAACAATTTTTGGTGAAGAAATTCTTTAATGAACGTGTCACGAGAAACTATTTGCATTTCCTTTGTAAAAAGGCAGAACACAAATGTGTTGTAGAGTTGGACACATATATTTGCACAGGTCTGTTATGTATATTTAGAAAACTGGAAAAGAGTGTAAGTTTACTTCCAGGCACTGGTTTGGTCCATGGCATCTCCTGGCTCTGCGCTGGGCAGGATGCTCTTACTCACCAGTAGCAGCAGTTCCGTCCCTTCTCTGTCCTTCCTCTTGTCTCCCCGCGCTGGGTGTACAGGCATGCGTTGCATTTGGAGATGTGTTTGGTCTTTTTGTTACTTTGCTGTAGAAGTTTTAGCCTCTAAATAAAATAGAGGAAAAACTAAAAACACAGGTGAATCTGTAAGTAAATGAACGCTGTAATTCTACAGAGCGTTTTTTAGTTCAAGGCAGAGCTTGTGGTCCATTCAATGTTAGGTCTGTGGTGCTAAAGAGACCTCAAGGTTACAAATTTACGTTGTAGTCAGTTCACACTTATTTTATTTAAGTGCTAGTCCTTTGCATTCTTGTTTCTCCTGTCCTGCCAACAAAACCGGAGTGCTCAAACGTTGGGATACTTCAGTTTCATTCATCGTCTCCTGCTGTAGGAGATGGCGTGAGGAAGCAGCCGCTTGGGGAGGCAAGACCCAAAACATCGGGTGGCTCTGATCGCTTGCAATTAAGACTGGAAGCACAACAGCGTCCTGAGCTAGCTTTCTGCCTGCATATATTCCAGCTGCTGCCAACGGCAACCTGTCCTTCCTGGGTGTCCTTCTGTCGGGAGCCAGGGGGCTTTAGGGCTGGTGGGGTGACCTTCACTGCGCAGGTTTAGTTGGGCACTGCTAAGGAAGCGAGTAGAACGTGTTTTTCTACGTCAACAGCATTTCATTAGAAGAATTTTCCATTAAAGTGGGAAGGTTCTCAGATCTTCCCGTGGAGAAGACTGCTCAACCCAAATCTTCGATTTTCGAGCGTACGCGCTCAATTTCTGAGTCTGCTTTCCGTAAGAGAGTTCAGAATGTAGCAGGTGCACGTGCTCTTCGTTTCCCATCTCTGTTCACAGCATCTTACCCAATTTCGGAATAAAACATCTTCAGTTCTGTAGCAGGGTCTGCCAACATGTGGAGTGTACTATCTCCAATTTATTGTGACAAAATTACTTCAGCATGCTGTTGGGTTTATTTAACCCTTTCTTTCATAGATTATGGCAACCCCAGGGGCAACCTAATGAACCGAAGTTTTTCTGGAGGAAAAGTCCTGGAATTGTTTCCACTTTAGGCATTGGTTCTTACATGATTCATGGTGTTAAAAGCAGCGTCTTCAAAGATCTGTGAAGGGCATGTCTGGCAAATGCTTTGCGTGACTTTTTCAGGGTGGAATTGGGAAGACCCAGTGGAAGCACGTTAGATGTGCTGGTGGTTCTCCTGGATTCTGACTTGCTCCTCATCTGCTTCCAGCAGCTGACGTTCTTGTAAGACAAGGCCCATTTAATGGTGAATTATGTTGGGAATGATTTTTTCCTGGACTGAAATTGAAAAAAGCAAGGTCAGTCCATTCTCTCGAAACGGATTAAGGGATTGATCAGGAAGGCCTGACTTTGCTGCTCGCATCAGAATCTTTTGAGGCTGCTTAATGGGATCATGCTGTGTCAAAGAGGGGAAAGGGGTTTTTTCCCATTGATTCTTGTCAGGTGGGCATTGCTCTGTGCTTTGAAAAATATTAAAGAAGCACACACAGTGGGTTTATAGGAAACTGTTTAGCAGAGTGTGATGCAGAATGCTTCCTATACCCCTGCAGGGCAGGAGGAGTGTGAAGGCTTCATACGTCTGTCTCTGCCATCTCCCTTTTTCCTTTTCATTTCCTTTTTTTCTCCTCCTTGTACGTGCACAAAAATTCTCGCCTTTTTCGGTAGCCATGGAAGGAGAGGGTAATTTCCTTTGGGCCCACAGAGAGGAGTGGAGAGGAGCCACCTACAGCGTGAAGGTGGCTGGTCTGCGAATCCATGGGACGGGCACCGAGGGGCCGCGGCTGCGGTAAGCCAGGGTTTGTGCGTGCCCGCAGGCGGTCCGGGAGGGGAAAGTGGGAACTTGGCTGGTACAGAAAAACAAGGCACCTGATTTTTTTTTTCATCTTTTTATCTTTAATTACCATTTTTTGGCAGTAAGTAGTTGCTGATGACTGACAATATTTATGCTATGGATGATCCACTGGCAATGAGTGGCTGGGGAAGAGTCTGAGAAATTGTCAGTGAAAGAACCTGGATGCCGTACTTCACGACGAGCATCTGGTTTTGTACTGCAACAGGGACACAGACCTACCGCGCTGTCAGCGGGTCAGCTGTGTGCAAGTCGTTAACGTATCTGTATTTTTTTACGAATTCTGATGCGAAAGTAAAAACCTTTATTGCCTGACTACGTTAAGTGGTGTTTAAAAAAACCTCATACGGCACAACCTCTGTTACGAAATTTCAGATGATGTTGGAGCTCCCATGTTTCTATTGGGAGTTAATTCATGGCAGGTCCCCTGTGAGTCAGGAGGGGCGTGAAGATGGAGGAGAAGGTAGGGGCTTAGCTGTAGTGGGAGACATGAAATGTTATTTAAAAGGTCAAGATGTGTTCTNAAATAAAAACCTTTATTGCCTGACTACGTCAAGTGGTGTTTAAAAAACCTCATACGGCACAACCTCTGTTAGGAAATTTCAGATGATGTTGGAGCTCCCATGTTTCTATTGGGAGTTAATTCATGGCAGGTCCCCTGTGAGTCAGGAGGGGCGTGAAGATGGAGGAGAAGGTAGGGGCTTAGCTGTAGTGGGAGACATGAAATGTTATTTAAAAGGTCAAGATGTGTTCTGTATAGAGGAGGACAAAAGATTAAAATCCACCAATTAATTTGTTTAAAAAAAAAAAAAGCTTTAGGCCGCAGAACTTGTGGAAAGCTATTTCCGTTAACTTTAAAGGTTATAAAATAGATCTCTCCTCTCGAGAAATAGCTGTACTGAAATTAATTGGAAACTGGAGGTTTTGCTTGCTTATTTTCCATAAAGTACAGAGTAAAGCACAATTTATAAAGGAAAAAAATAAATCACAGAAGCGCTCTGTTGAATGTTCCGTATTCCAGCATGTTAAGAACTTTCAGCTGTTTTTCTCCTCCCACCGACTCTTCCCGGTTGTTTCCCCCTTTCTGTTATGTACAGGGCTGGACTGACATGTTTTAGCTGTCATTGCTGCGTTTGAGCTCTCGCTCTTTGGCAGCTTTTCTTTGCAGTTTAACTTTCATTTCCTTTCAGGGCTGGGCGTGATACAGAGGGGAAGGAAAAGAATACAGGTAACAGCAAATTCTGTGCTCCACCTGACTTTCCTTCTCGGGCGTCCATAAGTAACTTCTTTTTCTATTTTAATGAATATACTGCTTTTGTCTTTTTTTTTTTTCTTAAGCATTCAGGCTGTAACAACTCAGTGAATTGATGTTAGGTGTTTAGATCTAGATGTTAAGTGCTGGAAATTTTATATACCTGTGGTTATTATTTTTGAAAATTGTACTCCGCCCTGTCTTAGTAATTCATTCTGAATAATGGAAATGCTGTGTTTTCAGGTTGTACTTCTCACCTTCCTTAAGAGAGAGAGATTTCCTGCTGACACGATTTCCCGGGTTTTGATAAACTTCACATAAAATTATCACTAATCTCATCCTAAGAGTTAAGCACCTTAACTAAGAATTAAAATCGAGTAGTGTATCTACACTGCTCCGTGCTGCGGGGAGGCTGCACCACGTGGGTTTGCAAACGTTTTTGAAGATGGTCACGTTACTCAAGGCAAAGTAGGCCTCAACTGCCAACGATACATTTTTAATGAAGTTGTATATTGAAGTTATATTGGGTCAGCATCTGAAAACTGAAAAATATCTAAAAAGGTTAAAAGTGACAATCCCACATTCCTTGATGCTGTGCCCATAAGTGATCCCACCAGCGGCCCCTTTGTGCCTACCTCCAGAGAGCATCGCTTATCTCGAGCTTGTCAGTCTTGCACTAGAACTCAACGTTTTAAGTGACTTGCAATGGAATTTTACGAAGCGTTTGCAACGTACGTGCGTCGCAAGAGGGAAGGTGCTGTGAGTTAGTGGGGGTGAGTTTTGTGCCAGAGGTCGTTCGCCCGAGCTGGCGCAGGAGTTGTGGGATGCTGGAACGGGTACGGTGCAACGGCCGGAGACGTCTTTCAACTACAATGGATTTATTTTGAGATACTTATCCCAAGAGATGTGGTGAGTAGTTACGGTCTGGATCGGCAGTGTTGTGGCCCGTTCTTTGCTTTGTGCCGACCTCTGCTAACCTTTCCGTGAGATGTTGTGTCGAAGGCGTTGTGAGTGTGTATGTGACTCCTGAAACGGGGGCCTGGGACATTTCTTGGCAGCCAGGTGTGGCAAGGTGCCTGGAGAAACAAACCAGCCAGCAGCGGAGGGGCTTGAACGCATAGCGTGAAACCCAAGCCCCTCTGGGTGAGCAGGAGGCATGCCGTTGGCAGCGGGGAGCGACAGCCTTCATCCCCCCTTTCTGAAGGGCTCGCTGGGCTCTGCGGGGTATTTGTGAGACTGAAGGGGTTTTGCCGTGAACGGTCCCATTACGACAGATGTTGTTCGCTTGCTCTCTCTTCCTTGTCTGTCCTGCAAATTTCGGTACAGAAGAACCCCACGCTTGTGTAGCTATTGATTGTATTATCAAGTGGAAAAGATTATGAATTGTTATAGGATTTTTTAATTTTTTTTTTCTTGAGGAGACTAAGCAGTCCAATGGGAAACTTCAAAAACAACTGAGAACGGTGAGGAGCAATTTTTCATGCCGACTGTTTTCTCATTGTCAAACCGTTTTTATCAACTGTTTTTATCCAACCCGTGGAAGACATTTGTAGAGAACACAATATGCATTTTTCCTGCAAGTTAATGAGAATTTTATGGAATGAAGTGGAAATAAGACTGTCCNAACCGTTTTTATCAACTCTTTTTATCCAACCCGTGGAAGACATTTGTAGAGAACACAATATGCATTTTTCCTGCAAGTTAATGAGAATTTTATGGAATGAAGTGGAAATAAGACTGTCCATAAAGAGATTTTTCTCACAAGTTCAAATGACCTGAGTAGAAAACTAATGATTTTCTTTCATTATTGCTCCCCCTAATTTATATATTTCGTTGGTTGGTTATTTTTAGGCAAACAATTAGAGCTTTGCAGTCTTTGCTTTTAAAGAAGTAGCAACAGTCAGGTATGATTTTGCATTTTCAGCAGGCCGCTCAACTTTATAGCATGTTGCACAAAGTCCCACAAAGAAAATGTTAAACTTTTTTTTTGACAGAGAAACAGAAGTGTCAGTGACCGTCGGTAGGGTCATGCGTCAGAAGCGTTGTGGGGAGCCACATGGCCGTAGTTCCTGAATTGCCACTCGGACCATTAAGTAGTATGGTTTCAAGGTGACCATATGTTGAACGTTTATGAGGAAAAATGAGTTAATAAAATCACAAGCTGTGAAAAGGCATGGATGGAAATCTAGTTACAAGTAGAAAGCCTTAGTATATGGATGGAAATCTGGGATGAATATTGTTTCATGCTTGCTGCATAAAAATGGTGCCCACGACGTTCGATTTCTTGGATGTCAGGGTAGCTCCTTGGGGGGCTGACCGAGGAGAGGGCAGTGCCCTGCTGCTTCTGGCTCACGCGTGCAAGGAGCAGAAACCGGGAGGAGGAGCAGTGATTCTTCAGTGGGAATAAACCCCAAAGAAGCAATGCGGAGATTGCATTGTTGTCTACTTTGTCTTGAATACGGAGTACTGCTGATAAGGTATATACAAGGTATATCGTGTAAACAATATCTTAAAAAATATGTTACCTTTCAGTGATTTTCAAAGTGCTATCCAAATCTCTTTTAAACAATTCTGAGAGTTTTCCTTCGGTCGTGGGTGGGTTGCACCTGACTTGGATAAATGATCCTTGCAGTTCTGCGATCGCATAGCCTGCTGAGAAAGGCATACTATAGGGGAATACTTCGTGTTTACTAAACACGTTCACAGATGGATAATATGTATGGAAATACTGGGGGATTTTTTAGTCGGTATGGGAATAGACATTTTGTGAACATACCTAATTTTAGCATGGCAGTCTTCACACGTGATACCAGTGATACTTATTTCTGCCAGGAGAAATAAAGTGTTTAGTTTTATACGCAGCATCATGCTTTCTCTTTCCTGGTCTGCCTTTAATCTAGTACTGTGTTTATGTAATGCAATAGAAATGTTGCTAACGTGATTATACATTTATATCTTATTAGCTCAAATACTGAGTACAATAAAATGGAAAACTGTTTAAATTTTATGTTTAAGTGCTTGAGATAAGAGTTCTTGTAAATGAAATGTGATTACATTTCTGTAATAGATCTCCTCTGTCTGTTAGTACTTTGTTTAGCTATGTAATTCTATTGGGATTGCTGTTTCTAAGTTTGATTTTTTTATTTTTTTTTTTTTTAGAAATAGCCATGTAAAATACTCAGTGTTACACGCAAATAAACAATGAACGCAAATCTATTGGAAACTCAGTGTTTCCTGCCTGAAAAAGAAAATCATTGCCAGATAGTTTTCTTTGCGATAACCGATTTGAATTAAACATAATTCCCTAACATCACCTTGAATTTCCATCTGTGTAACCCTGATGTTCTTAAGCGGTTTGCATTTACCTAATGCTCTGGGCTATTTTCACTGAGCATGTATGGAAAACTGTGACTATCTTAAAACTGTAGATGATATGAATAACAATTGTTTGCTGATCTTACCCTGTATCTCCCTGGATAACCTGCAGTCTGCAAAGGCTGAGTAAGTGGCAGATAGCTTTTGTCATCTCTTATCCGGCCTGTACACTTGTAAGGAAGAGCAGGGATAATCGCCTAAATCTAATTAGGGGTTAAAAGAGGCCATGACTGTGATGTGGCAGTGAGACACCTTACTGTATCAATCCTGTTTGCATTAGAAAAATAAGGTTGTCATATTGATTATTCAAATGAGCTTGTATTGGCCATGGCTCAATGGCTTGTATCGCAGCTGAAGCACTGGAAGGTCCCAGCTTTTCAGAGAAGACCTATGCTTATAGCATATATTATGTGCTGTCTTGTTTGCTAATTTAAGGGCTTTAAAACTAAGACTGAGAGAGTTTTATCGTGAGAATTAAGGGTTTAAGTGACCATCAGAAAAGGAAGTTGAGCTTTCATGTGTGATACTCGTGATTGCTGAGAGCTGTTAAATGAAGGCCAATAAATTTGCTTTAGATCTTTTATGGAAAAATCAGTATTGGAGTTAACAGCATCTTGCAGTGTTATGTTTGTGCACTAATTGATGTTTCGTTCAAAGTCAAATGGAGCTAAAAAGAATAAAGTAATTGCATTCAGATCAATTCCACATTCAAGAGACAGCGAATTCCCTTGGCGATGACTTTGGGGTCTATATTTTAATTTAAAAAAAAAATCTACCTGGTGCTGGGCCATTATAGTATTCTCAAATATTTCTCAGCACTTGGCTTTTTGTCATTCAACAGTCACATCTGCCGACATCCTGCAAGTGTATAGATGCTCTAGAGAGTGCTAATTTTGGCCTTCCTCGTTACTGTAGTCATGATGGATGACGTAAGTGCCATACATAGAAGGGGCAAAAGGAAAGCCTTTAAGACGACCGACTTTTTTTTTTTTTGTACTTTTCTAGAACACCAAGAAATATGTGCCAGGCTACATCATACGTACAAAGATCGGACACTTTACAGACATTTTTTCCTTTGGTTTGTGCAAATTCTGTCATTACAGAGGTACAAGAAAAACAGCCCATCTTAAATCCCAGATACTGGGGAGAGCTTGCGAATTTTTCTCGTGGTTGAAACAATTTCGCCCATCTCGCTTACTGGTATGAACATTTTTGTTCACCCTAGGTATTGGTTATGCGGTATTTCTTTCTGCTGCTGGGTGAAAAAAATATGCATGGCTAATTAAACTATTTTTCCCTCTATCGCATGTAGCTACAAGGTTTTCAAATTTATTTTAAAGTTTAGTCAGTTGATTCTTCCAGTTTCTTCCATTATCTGCTGCTGGTATTGGTGTAGGTTACCCATCCAACTGTCTACCTTGCAGGCTGACCTTGTTGACTGAAAGCCACAATGGCCAGAGGAAGGAGATATATGGATGTTATATATTGTTTGTTTACGTTGTTAGAACAGAATCCCGACCTGTTTTGAATGACTGAAAATTACTATGCGCAAACGTTCACATAACTTTCCAATATCTTGCTTGAACAGAAAGTTAAGTAGGTGGCTTATCCTCTCGTGCCGTTGTGTAAAAGGCCACTCGGTCCTGACCATTGTTACACGAATGTGTTTGATTGCTTGGAACGCTTCCAGTTCNGAAAATTACTATGCGCAAACATTCACATAACTTTCCAATATCTTGCTTGAACAGAAAGTTAAGTAGGTGGCTTATCCTCTCGTGCCGTTGTGTAAAAGGCCACTCGGTCCTGACCATTGTTACACGAATGTGTTTGATTGCTTGGAACGCTTCCAGTTCCAGTTTCTGGGGACACTGGTTTCTGGCACTTCTTTGCAAGCCGTAGTCGTTTTGTATATTGCGATTGTAACTTCCAGCCAAAGCTGAAAATCTAGGAAAAAAGCCGGCGTACTAGCTTTTGGGTTTCCCCAGCAATATCAACGCGCTGTTTCTCTAGATCGGTAGGTACATCAGTCTGCACCAGTATTCTGAATTTGGTATATTCTTTTTTCCTGAAGTCTGACTGCAGTCTCTTTCAGAGCACAGATGCGCCAATGTTCTCTACCAGGGTTTTCTAACAGTAGTTAGCAAAGCATTCGTGTTGCTCTAACATCAGTAAGACTCTCTGGAATACATTTCTTAAAAAGAGTGCAATAACACAAATATGAACAGCGTCGTAATAAAGTAGAGAAAAATCCTTAGTTCTGGTAGCATCACAGAAAGGCAAAATTTCCCGTTAGCAAAGGAGTTGCTCGAGTTGCTTGCTGTAGCGTCTGCTCCTCCTTCGAGACGGTCTGAAAGCTTGATTTACACACGAAGGCGACTAACTCTGGGATGGTTGAGGCTACTCCCCTGAACTGCCTGCCTTATTTTGCTGTGAAGATTAGCATTTTAATGTAAACCAGCACCACCTGTCTTAGGGCGTCAGACTGGGATGGCTCAGGAAGTCCTTCACGAGCAGCCAGGTAGGCGAGTGCTGGAGGGGACGTGAGATCAGGTGAAACCATTTCCATTGCAGAGTCCGTTGGCTTGTATCCGTACAAAGTCTGTCAAGGGAGGTCTGCATAGGTTCAGCGCGTCTCCTGTCCTAAATGATGTTAACTGAGGTGAACTGAAACGGGTGTAGCTAGAAACACAGGGATTAAGGTAACTTTTATGGACAAATAGGCGTCTAGCTCCAGCATAATTCCCCAGAGAAGACCAGAGAACGGCGCTGCTGAGAGCTTCAAGTAGGCTTTGTCAGCGCCTCCGCTTTGCGATGTGCGGCTGCGATTCATTGGTTAGGTTTGTAATTTGAGATGGTTGTTGGATACTCACTGGGGTTTTTTNTGAAATGGGTGTAGCTAGAAACACAGGGATTAAGGTAACTTTTATGGACAAATAGGCGTCTAGCTCCAGCATAATTCCCCAGAGAAGACCAGAGAACGGCGCTGCTGAGAGCTTCAAGTAGGCTTTGTCAGCGCCTCCGCTTTGCGATGTGCGGCTGCGATTCATTGGTTAGGTTTGTAATTTGAGATGGTTGTTGGATACTCACTGGGGTTTTTTTTTGCGGACTAGAAATTCTTTCCAGCAGAAGTGCTTGCTCGGTCGTCAGCCTGACCATCCACGTTTCCAGGCCTTTCTGTACGCTCTGCGAATCGGCTGGAAACGGCTGCTGTTGAAGGACCCGGCTGCTTATTTTTTCAGCGGTTGTTTTTGTAGAATGTTTCACTTACCTCTAATGCTTGCAGGCACAATAGGAAGTGCTGATTTTAATCTTCAAGCTCCAGATTGCTTAAGATCCAAGTTTCCTTGGAGTCCGCCATGTTTGTGGTACTTAAATTTTTCAGGAATCTCTTGGCTTCGTATTAGAAAAATAACCTTTGAGGGAAATCTTGGCTGTAGAACGAGACATGTTTTATATTTTTGTCTTTTCTTCTGATTTTGGTTCACTTGATGGTAAATCAGTAGTGTGCAATCCTAATTATTTTAATTTCCTCGGAGGAATGCCAAAATACAAAATGCCTGGCCAGATTTCTGGTCTAGACTTTGGCTGGTCACTTCTCGGCAGTTTGCTCCATCTTGCAAAGCCAGTACTCCTCTCCGTTTCCACCGGAGATTTTCTCTGTGAAGTGCCGGGAATGGTAAATGCCAAATAAAATAGATGATGTTAGTCTTTCATGGTAGCAAAAGGTTAAAAGCATATTAATGAAAGCGAGCATTTTGGAGAGTAAAATGAGTAAGACCAATGTGATGTGGTAAGAACGGTAGACTTACCCGTTAAAGGACATGCAGGCGTGTGATGCCTTAAGGAGGTTTTGGTGCAGCTCAACCAGCACGAAGTGTTCAGCCAGCATTACTTGATGGGGTTTTGTTAAGACGTAAAAGTTTCTGCAAAATAATTTAAGTTGTGATTTACTGGAACTTGCAGATGTTTCCTTCTTTGCTTAACTCACCATAACGTCTTGGGCATGAAGTTCTAGACAGTGTCAGTGTTTTCAGCACAGGCACAGCGACGTCCTGAATACGTCTACTGCTTCTGAAGTTTCTGAGAAGTAGATGTGTAATAAGCACAAGACCAAAAGCCATTTTAGCATTGATTTAGTGTTCTGAAATAATAACAGGCTTGTAAATTATATACTCAGAGACCGTTACGAATGCTGGAGTAAGAAATAACAAATAAGCAAGGCACAGACCTCTTAGTGTTGGTTGTCTAGTGCTGCTGTTGAATTAGCAGAGAGTTAATTGCTCTTGGAATCAAGAGAACCGTTAGCCTTGTCAGACAGTTTAAGGAAATGAGCCTGTTCTCTACAATCTCGCTGTAGCTGTGTGAGGTACAAATCTGCTGTGACTAGGTCCAAGTGTGAGCGATTATTTTTTTTTTTTAACAACTCTGAAGGTCTTTGTTATTGAGTACTGCAATATTATCATCAAGATATACTCCAAGTTGCGATCCTTGCTGTTACATGCATTTACAAGTGCTTTTACAGTCTTTGGTGATTTGCTAGCGTACAGGTAACCAGCATTGTTTTGGACTGAATGCTGTAAAAACAAAGGCGCTGAAGCAGGAACTGCTGTAAACGGGGACCGATTTAGAGATCTCTATTGAGCTGCTCCTGTTCCAGATCCTTATGAGCTTCAATTAGCCGGTTTTGGTTTGCGATGGGTTTTTCTAACCTTTCCAATAAATTTAAAGCACTTTCGAGTTAGTTTTGTCACTGTCTGTTAGGCTTGGTTTTGGTCAGTGATGTTTGAGCTTTGCAATCAGCTTTTATTTTTGTCTATTTTGATGAAATATTCTTTCCTTCCCTTTATTTGCAGCTAAGGAGCTAATTTCCTATCAAGCTTAAACAACTTAAGCTCTACCTTTTCGGTGTTATAAATGTGTCTTGCAACACAGCCCAGCGTGGAAGTTGTTAGTAGAAGACACAACATTCTTCCTTACTGAAAGTCAAACTTGAAAAAAACCTTTTTCATATGAAGTGTTTTCAAAATTCACCTGGGCTTTAACAAAACAGCCTTTTAGAAGAATTTGTGAGTCTTCTGCTTAAAATAAAAGGACCTTCGTGATGCTCTCCGTAACTTCCCAACCTCAACCTGCTGGAAGCCACGTACAAAACTCTAGAGAGTCGCGTAGGATGAGATGCGTTTGAACGCATGTGAGGAGATACTCTGGAGGATGCAAATCGTAGCATTCAAAAATAGTCATGTGTGTCAATTTGAACCGAAAACGGCTGCGTTTTCATGATGGTGAAGCCTTTGGCTTTATTATTAAGGCGCCTGTTCAGGTTTGTTCGTCTTCGTGTAACAACAGGGGCTGCTCCCTCATGTTCAGGCTCTTGTTGGAGAATCTTCCGAGCTACTCCTGCTTCTCAGCATGTGCTCCGACTGCTTGGAATGGCTGTCTTGCAGGAACCAAGAGACTTGCCGAGGCTTTCTTTAGGAGTGCATTACATTGTAGTAGAAACAAACCGTTTACTGGTGAAATACAACCTGAAACTCAAGTCTTCCAAGCAGAAATGCTACAGGCTGTGTTAGCTGCAGTAGTTGAGGAGGTAGAAACTAAATATTCTGAGGTCAAGTAGATCTGCTTTTTTCAGGAGAAGGAAAATTTTTTACCTTGTATAGGAATGAAAACCTGTGCCCGTCTGACATTTAAACGTAATTTAAACATTTAGAGTATATTCTGCGTGTGCCCCTGCGTTCCTAAGGGAGATAAATTCAGGCCAGATGAAAGAAGGTAGAGGAATTAGACTAAAACGACAAAATCAAACTGCAGGGACACAAGGAGGAACAGTGAAAAAGCATTTACAAATTGGATTTTTATACCTCCCGACAGTGATGCCTAAAAAAGCATGAGGTTTCAGTGTGCTAAAATTGGATCAAATGCAGTCCCAAGCGGTGGAATTTCAGTAAAGTGGCACTTTGCGGGTCTCAAGCTGAACTTTACCACGGTTGCCAAACTGCTGTGCGCACATCTTCAGTAATAATGGAAATGTGAAATTACCTTGTCTTAGTCTTTTGCCTTAAAACGAGTGTGTCCCAGGACTCTTGGGCCAGCCTGGTCTTTCATCTGAGCTGCGGAAAGTAATCACTCGTGAATGCTAGAAGCAAATACCTGCCTCTACTGAAGAATTACTCTGCGGCTTATCTTTGCTTTTCATTCCGGATGTCTGCTTCGCAGCACGGACGGTGGGCGGGTTTGGTTTTCGGGGTTTTTTGTTTGCTTTTTTGTTTATTTTTAAGCGTTCTACTGCTGCTGGCTAGGGAGGAAGGCAGCGCATCCCAAATTTCTCCGGGTTTTTGGGGGCTGCGTTAGTCTTACTTAACGCCAGGACCTGCTATTTGAAATCCATCTGGTCGCTTTCTATTAATTTGCGTCCTAAGCGCAACACCTTGTGCTCTTTCAAGGTCCTTCCAAAGTACGTGAACTTTTAAGTCATTTTTATTTGATATTCTTTCTTTTCGGGAAGCAGGGGTAGTAGGGCAGCAAAAAGGACCGTGTTCTAATGCTGCGTAAATACAGGCATAGAGTTTTTGCTTTTGTTACAGTATTTTTTTTTTTTAACTATGAGCACATCGCTCTCTTTAGAACTTCTGAAGAAACTTGTGAAGGCAAAGAACAAAACCAAAGCCTGCGAGCCTGCCGGTAACTTCTGGTGTCTAGATTTCTTGTGGAAGAAACTCTTAGTGTAAAGGAGCACTTGCACGAGGGGTGTATGGAAGAAGTTGTCTGACTTGTAGTGGTGGATTATAAAGACAATAATAATAAAAAAAAAACCTTTGTAAGGTATGCCAATAGCATAAGAAGTGACTGCCAAGATGGGTCCCTGAATTTGAGGAAAATGATTTATGCTGATTTAAAAAAAAAAAAAAAGTATCTACAGATGGAGATTGACAGCGTACTTGTTGGCGTTGATTATGGGTAACAGCCCTGAGGCTGGATAAGCTTAACTCAGTCCACATATTAAATATAGGTGTTATTTTTGTTCTGTGAACGGAGATCTGTGGGGATTTCAACAAAGAAAGACAGACACAAAAAAAGTAGCGATCTGTTTCTAAAGTTAGTGCGGCAGATTTAAATAGTCACTGTAGAGAAGTTGGTGATAGAATGCATATCCGTACAATACAACCTGAACATGCAGGTAGTGTCTTACAGTATGAGTTTTGAACAGTGGGCGAAAGCGTGAAGGTCTTTCTTTCCACAGAGATTAGTAGAAAGTTGAGTGCCTGCAAATAAGTTTTAAATGCTTAATAAACTTCTGTAAGATTTATTCCTTTTGGGAAGAATGCATAGCACAGAATCTTAAAAAAAAAAAATATTTACAAATAATTTATACAGACAAATTCTAGATTAAGTTGTTCCATAGGTAGAGTGCCTTTAGTTGGTAACTTTATTTTTATTGAACACTTAATGAGGAACTGGTTATTTTTTCCCTAAGCACAGTTTTCATGAGCATTTGCTATTTTTTGTACAGTTTATAATGGNTATCCTTTAGGGAAGAATGCATAGCACGGAATCTTAAAAAAAAAAATATTTACAAATAATTTATACAGACAAATTCTAGATTAAGTTGTTCCATAGGTAGAGTGCCTTTAGTTGGTAACTTTATTTTTATTGAACACTTAATGAGGAACTGGTTATTTTTTCCCTAAGCACAGTTTTCATGAGCATTTGCTATTTTTTGTGCAGTTTATAATGGATTTAGGCAAAGAAGGGTCTGTTCAAGTACAATGTCATTTCCATGTGGTGTAGTGAGCTGGGTATTCTTGAAGTATTTACAAAACATTATTGCAGAACTTGTTTAATGTGCGTAGGTGGTTTAAAAAAAACCGAAACAGGCTTGAGGTTTCCTTGTGTGCTTTTTTTTTTAATATATCAACAGACTGAGGGCCTGAAGGAATAGAGGAAGTGAATGGACACCAATGTATCCAAATATCTCATTTTGCCTAAAAGCAAGTGCCGGCAGATAAATGCCCATAAAGGGATTTCTTTCTTAAGCCCCATGGATTTTTTTTGCAACTTTTTGTGTGAGTTAGAAATGAAAACCATTCATCTAGTGCCCCAAAGAACGGCCTTATTGAATGGAATAACAGTGTAATGTACCATTGAAGGCAGGATTGAAAGTGATTATCTTGTTAACTCTTGACAGTTACCGCCAGCTTGAAATAGAACTGGCAGGCTTGATTTGCAAATGAATTAGAGCTTTTTCATTTTGTGCCAGGATCATCTTTTTATATTCTGATATGACAGATGCTATGTTCCATGCTTTTGTTTCTCTTCGGTTTTATACTTGCAAATAAGAAACAAAAGATTATGATAGTAATTTTATTTGCATCTTTTCTCTAGGAGTTTATTCTTTGTCTGGAAGTTTTTAATCTTACATTTTTCAAAAATTTGTTGAAGAATAGTATTGTTCCTGCAGAATAAGATTTCATTAGGTTAAGTACAGTAGTAATTGGGTGAATGAGGAGGATTTAGAAGCTTTCAGAAAATGGAAAATTGATTGTACTGGAATTGTTCTAGTGCTTAGAACATTGACATTTTCTCACCGACTTATACTTAAATTTAATGCTCTCCAATACTGACAGTTGAGTGCAGCTGAGGAAAATCTAACGTTTTAAATATTTATCCTAACAGTATGCTAATAGAAATACACGTGTAATTAGTTTCAGACTTAACGCTGCTCAACGGTGTTTATATTCTGCACTCATCCAAACACAGATGGCAAGGTGTTAGGTATGATAATTATTGTGCACTCTTTATATGTTCCTCATTAACCTGTAACACTCTTTACTAGTCCGGAGAGTTTTGACGATAGTTATGCTTACCAGCATTAAAACTTGCTCTGCTTTGTTTAATATTCAGCGCAGCGTTCTGTGCATTTACACTACTGGGCTTTTTGCTACTTTTGTAATCTGTTTTGTACTTTGAGGCTAATTAGCAACACTTCCTGCTACCACTAATGTCCGTTACGGAAATGTTTTCATACACTTTCACCTACAGGATGTGTTTTAATTGAAAATCTACTAAATAATATTACAGAAAAGGTAAAACAGGCCAAAGTTGTCAAATTTATGAAGACTACCAAATAATCTGGTTGACAGAGACAGTGACATTCCAGAGCGTGAAGCTTAATTGCTTATGTTTGCTGGGAATGCAAACTTTGATTAACAAGGATTTGCTCTTTGTGAAGGGAACTCTGCGCGCAAAACAGGAGGACAAAACCCCAACCAACGAACCAACCAAAACCCAGGGTAAAAATACCCCCCAAAAACCGCTCCACAAATTCAGACTCCAAGGACTTGCGTGTTACGAGGCCCTGTGAATTGCCAGGTTTGTCTGAGGAATGGCTTGAACTGGCAACCAGGATAAAGGAGTCTGCTTTGATAACTTACGGGATTTTCGTATGTGACCTGAAGTCCCAGTAAAACAGAACTGGGAGCTTTTGAGGTAGTCATTTTGGCTCTCATTTATCTGAGAAATACTTACGGAGAAAAAGGAATTGTTTTCCTAAGGTCGATTTGAAAATACTGATTCTGTCAGCGTTGTATTTGGGGTTTTTTTCCCCTCCTCTGTGTAGTTTTAGTATTTATTTCAATTGCATAAAATCTTGAATTTTACCCTGTGATGAGCCAGGGTTTTTAATATATATATATATATATATATATATTCATTCTCCCCCCCCCCCCCCCCCCCCCCCCCCCCCCCCCCCCCCCCCCCCCCCCCCCCCCCCCCCGCCCCCCCCCCCCCCCCCCCCCCCCCCCCCCCCCCCCC
>VZSC01016539.1:131957-144457 GCA_013398225.1 Steatornis caripensis
ATATATATATATATATATATATATATTCATTCTCCCCCACCCCCCCTTGAAGATTTGATAAGGTCTCTTGGGTACTGATTTTTCTTCTCTCTAGGATAACATATTATGGAAATTGTTTCACCTTGTGTCCTGTTTAAAGCCCCTGGTTTTAGCATGATTCAATTTAGCTTGCATTATATTCTGCTGAGTTCTTCAGCAGTTCCAAGTTATTCCGTATGTGTTTGTGTGGGGGGGTGACTTTTGCTTTTCTTCCTGCTTTTGATAAGTGACCTTCATATGATCTTCCCGAATCTTTGTTAGGTTTAAATTTATTAGTAATTGGCCAAACTTCTTACCGTTTTTCCCCGAGTGAAATAAATTATTTGGATGACTGGAGCGAGGGAGCCACTGAGCACACCACCGCCAGCTTTGGAGTCTTTACACTTCAGGATCAGTTCCAGATGATTTGAATCTGATATTAAGTAAGAGCAAACCAACATTCTGCACTTTTTCGAAAATATCATGGATGCTTTTTCTAGCAGAGTGTAGGATTCCCTAACTGTTCGCTCTTTTTGATGAGTTTGTTCTGCACAGAAGATTAGAAAGAACAGCCTAAAATTACTGGTTTAGCTGTATCTCATCTTGTTGAGGCCTATGTGCAAAAGAAAACTCTCAACTAGTGTATTATGCTGGTTTTCTGAATGCTTAGCACTATCAGCGTAACAGCCAAGTTACTGCCCCGTGTTTCTCCTCACCCATACCCTCTCTGATGTTGGAATTGCGCCACTAAACTATTTTCCCTATTTTATTTTGTAGTCATTTTATTGATTGGCTGGATCTCCAGTAATGGAAGAAAACAGGGGTTTTAGATACAAGGAGCCACAACTGTTAAAGACATTAGGACTGTCAAGAGATTCTCTTTGAGATAACATGTAGTATTGAGAGCCTTTGTGTAACTTACCAAGTAATAGATTGCAAAGATTTTGGTTTTCATCGTTGGTAATTTTGTTTGCGTGTATTATTTGGTTACTTTCAAAAAACTCAAGTTTTTTTCCTTCATCTTTGTATGAGAGGCAGGAGGAAATAGCTTTCTTTTATAGTTTTCTCCTCTTGCCTTTTGTATACTCCCTTGGACGTAACTTCCACTTACGGCTACAAAAATATAGCCCTACTCTTCAGGTTTTCCTTTGTAACCCAGAGGAGGTTAAGTAGTAGTGTTGAAAAGCAACGCATTGGTCGGGGTCGTGTTTCTGCACATTACGTAGTCTTTGCCAGCCGTTCTGCCAGACCGTCGGCGTGGTATTGGACCAGCTTGTCATCGAAAGTCAGTAGATAGGAATTTACCTGTTCACCCGGGAGAACCAGCACTGTCCTCTTAAAAATGGCATCGAAGGAGAGGACAGGCATAGGGCTTAGATTTTTATGTAATCTTTCTTGTGTCTTTCAAAGACTACTGAAATAAGTGTCTATGGTCTGAAGTCAGATTTGGAAACATTAGCCTGTAATTTTACAGAAAACACAACAATACAAACCCTATAAAATTGAGTGAAATATGATGGGGGTATCCATTTCTAAAAACTGCATCCAGGGCTCTAACTCTGAAGCTGAAATTCAAGCTAGCTCAGGGAGGAACTCAAATCTGTAGTGCCTTCCGAACCGTCACCATGCCAATGTAAGAATCGTGTGTTTTTATTCTAATTGCTGCCAATAGGGAGCAACTGTTTTTTTCTATACCAGGCTTTTGTGTCTCTGGAATTGAACAAAGGCATGGTCTGGCCACGACTGTTTTACTCTTGACGTCTGGCACGTTCTGTGAGCTTAACATTAGCCTGTGAAGCTATTCCAGAATATAACGTGGTTTAAATGTTTGCATAAATGCATGACTAACTGGTGATAAGGTCACAAGTGCATCGTTCAGGCTACCCATCTGGTGGTGATTAAACTACGTGTGTGTGTGTACACACGATGCCTTATTCAAAAAGGGCATGCGAGATTAGAAAAGTTAGAAAAAGGTTTAAAACTTCAGTGGGGAAAAAACTATTCCTGATTTTTCTCCTCCTCTAAAATTCAATACCTGGAATACCTTCAATCTGATTGTACAGACTTTTAAGGCCGAGGAAAGTAAATCCAGCAAAGATTGCATACATGAAATAAGAAGTAGTGAGGGCACAGTTCTCTGTCTTGGGATGTCCCAGGGCAGAATTAAATAGTGTGTAATCACGTGGAAACCTAATTTTCTCCTTCCCAGAAATATACAGGGCCCAGCTGTAGTCTGGGAAATCACGAGAGGTTGGCCTTTAAACTCGCCATTGAGAGAGACAATCTTGCCACAGGTTGGCCGAGTTGTAGATGGGGCATTTTCACATCCTGAGAGAGAAAGGAAGGAAATGGTTAGCAGCTGTTGGTGGTGGTGTTTGCTGGGATTTAGTCAGAAATTTGGAGTGTTAACAGTGCTGCTAGACTGAGTAGTCAGGACTAGTGTATTAAATTCCTTATCTGTATCTGATTTAGATTAGTTCGATAATTTTTTTAATTTTACAGTGCCTACTGACAAGCTAAGCATCTCTTAGCAGATCAGCTTTGAGAAGACTATGAGTATCAGAAGCAAAAAATGATGAGGCAAAGGCCTCATTGAGCTTGAGAGGCAGTCTGCTAAAATAAAGATGATATACAAAAATAAAGGTCTAGAGATAGCTAACTAGTCTGCTTCTCCCATAGCTGACACCTCGACTACAGCTGCATTTAGTAAGACTGTTCCTCACTTTGGCCGTGTTGGGTCAACGACGATTCCTCACGCTGAAGAAGCTCAAGACAGGAGAGGCAGTGGCTGTGATGTTTGTGGCAGTAGCCTCACTCGTCCTCTTCACCATACTCCTTGGTATAATTCCTAACATCTAAGGCATATTTTTGTTCGTTTCTGTCTTCTCTTCCTTTATGTACCTTCAACACAGAGCTTAGGGAGGTGGGAGAAGGGACTAGACTACCGCTCAAGCTGGGTTTCGCATAATATGTTTATCCCGTTTCGTGTTGCTTGTATTGGCGAGTGCTTAATATATTGTCACCTGCTGAAGTTCATAAAGAAGCTCTGAAGACTTCCGAAGGGATTCAGCTATTTATTTTGGGGTTGTTTGTCTAGAATACAAGCAGAGATTGATAACACTCAAAGGAAAAATAGCGGATGTGTGTGCTACCCAGAGGAAGATCTGTAGGGAAGGCCGTTAGATGACAGCAAGCAGCACAAGCATGTTAACATGAGCATAGAGAACAGGAAAACATGAGATTGTTCCAAGAACATCTTTCACTGTGAGGTTCTTCATCCAAGAGGAATACTGGGACAAGAAAGGGCTTAATTTAAAATGATGCTTGATGGATTATTGAAAGTATTATGTGATGTGCTTGTTGCATGATCCAAGAAAATTTTAAGAGTGAGAGCGCTCTGTGAAAATTATCTGTAACCCCTTGGGATAATGCTGCCTGATCAACAACGCTAACACATTGACGTTCATGAAGAGTGGAATTAGAAGGCCTTTATTTAAGAGCGTGGTGCAGCCTGACCCAAAATGCTGTGTATGACCTTGTTCTTTGCAGCTTGTAGTTCATGTTGTGGAAGTGGAGGGGATTCTGCCAAAGGCCTTGCTAATGATGGGATGATTTATTTATTCATTTCGCTTCTGAGGACAAAAATCAGACAGTGGTACTGTTTAGTGTGGAGTTCAGGCCACCGAGATGGTCAGGGGCTGCAGCTCTTGCCCTGTGAGAGGACTTGAGGGACGTGGGGTTCTTCAGCCGGCCGGAGAGATGGCTTTGAGGGCACTGACAGCAGCCACCCGGGGAGAAGCAGCTGGCCTCTTTGAAGCGGCGTGTGGTGGGAGGAGAGGTGCAACCAGCACAGACTGGAAAAAAAGAGACGTTTGGACTAGATAGAAGGAAAGATGCTCCCAGTGAGGGCATTTAATCAGCAACGTGGGTTGCCCAGGGAGACTGAGCTTTCAGGACCGGCCTGGATAAAACCCTGAGCAGCCTGGTCTGGCCTCACAGCTGACCTTGCCTTGAGCAGGCAGCAGGACTGCAGGCCTCCAGAGGCCCTTCAACCTGAATTATCCTACAGCGTCCATAGATACAGATAATCCGCAGAATTATTCTATGGCCTTTGGACTCCAACGAAAAAACTACGGCAAAGAAAATTATTGGTGTCGAATATAAGAGAAGTGTTGAGAAGGAGCTGGTAACAACTTGAGAGGAACCAAAGAATGTGGACTCAAGCGGTTTGGTTTTGTTTGGAATAAATTTTTTGAAATTGCAGGATACTTTTGAGTTTGGTGCTACTGATCTGAATAGCAGCACAGATTAAACTCGGCTCTCATACCTGTCATGTCAAAGAGTATAACAGAGACCTACTAACAAGCTCAATTGCCCATTTTAGTGGTAAGTACAAATATCTCTGAGGTTTCTTTTGGTTTAGGTAGCCTCACAGTAATAAAGTAAGTCACTGGCATTGTAGTATGATGTTAACGCCATAACTTCTTGAGGGTGCTTTGCTCCAGAGTACTGTGTCTGAACGTACCCAGTAATTTGTTTAGCTCTGTTGTGCAAAAGCAAGTGTGAGTTCTACAATTGCTGTGTGAAACTGCTGTAAATTTATTAAAAAGTGAATTTGTCAAATCTTAAGTTATTTTGTATTAGCTAAAGTTTGGATTTTTTGAAGCTACTGCATATTATTCAGCTCCCTTGATTAATGGTTAGTTTTGTATGGGGACCTATTTTTATGGCCATGAATATATGTCCAGGTTTAAGGTCAAGATTTCCAGCAAGTGCTAGTGAATATTTTTATTTTACTTTAGCTCCTTTGCCAGTAAACTAGCACTAAGAAGTGAACACTACCTCAATTAGTTACCTATACTATGGTTTGGAGTAATCCAAAGGCTGGCTACACTTGCTTAATTGAATTCCTGGCTTGTTGTTACAGGTCCCTCATGACCATGATTCAGATTTAGCTCAGCTGCAATTTTTTCCCCCGGCATTATGAAAAGCGAACGTTCGGATTAGCTCGAGTAGTGTGCTTACTGTTTTTAATGTATGATTTTAAAATATATGCACATCAACTAGTATTTTACAGCACGGAGTCTTGATTGTAATGGGGAAATACAATTCCAGAGCTTCTCTGATTGGAAAAAAAGAAAAACTCAAGAATAAAACCAAGCGTTGCCTAGTGAACCAAAAAGAAAACAAAACGTGGTGCACTGGAGACGGTTGGAAAGGCAAATACGTATCTCGTTGGGAGCTACGTGGTGCGATGTAAAAATTGAGTAATACATTATTACCTGATAATGACATAAAATTAATATAACTTTCTTATGGTGTTGCTTTATAGGAGTATTACAATATTGGATGTGCATAAAACTGCTCTTGCCTTTTATTTGCAGTGTTTTATGGTATTAATGATTAAGGTATTCTGTAGACATCTCGGGTTATGTGTTAGCCTCAGCTGCAACAACAGGCCTGGTTTTGCATAACACAGTAGTTGAAATATAGTACCGTATAATTGGGAGGCTTATTTCTATAATTATTGTTTATTTCTATAATTATTGTTTAACTAGAGAGATGAAATCATGCCGTGGCTTCACTAGTTGTCTTCGCTGCTTGATGCACGGCAGCCTCCGGCTGAGAAGAGGCTTTCATTGGAAGTGACAGGTGCCACAAGGTTTATTTAGGACAACCCCAACCTTGTCCTGGTTAGCTTGATAACGTTTGCCTTATGTGTGCTCAACCACTGCGTTTCCTGCGTTGGAGCCTTGTGTTACACCAATATTGCTGTCTGTGCTGCCTCAACTACAAATTGGATGAACAGCCAGTGACACTTTTTCAATATTATTACATTAAACCAAGTGGATTTTGATTGATAACCTAATATTCAACTAATGCAAAACATCAATCATGGCAAGTATATTAATTATTTAATATTGCAGTCTAATTCAGAAATCGATGTGCTGCATGAGGGGAAGGGAAACTCGCTGTTCCCAGAAGACTTAAGACAGAGAATGATTAAAAAAAAAAAACCCAAAACAAAACCCAACCGCTGCTGTACTCTTGTGTGTTAGTTCGATACAAATCTTCATTCATTTGCCAATAATCTCTTCGCATTTTCCACTTCAGGACCTTTTTTATCAGTTTTGAGACCTATAATTGAATTAGGTCTGCTTTCAGCACAGGGCAAAAGGAGTTGCACAAATATTGATGAAGTCATGACAGGGACAGCGCGGGAGACAGACCAGGAACACGGCACGGTTCACACCGTTAGTTTATACCACGGCTTTATACCATGGAGCATCTCGCGTCGGCTGCTTGGATCCTGCTCCCAGTTAATGAACTTCTTTAAGGCTGTTCAGCACCTCAAAAATAAATGTGGGAAGTGACTTCTGTTTAAATACCATATGGACTCGAATAATAAGGTCTTGTTGCAGAATTGCAAATATTGGTGTAAGGCAAGCGCCTCTTTTTCTCTCGCTTCGTTCATGATGGGTTCAAACAGAACAAAAACGCGTAGCACACTGGTTTGTGAAAGCTTCAGAAATTATAAATAAAGCTTTCTGTAAAAAGTCTAAAATCCAGCACAGCAAGGTTGTAAAATGTGGAATTGAAAGCAGCCTTACTCAATATCTAGTAAAATTGCATACCTTGAGCTGTTTTGGTATGTCACTTCGCCTTGTGCCTGTCGCAGCCCGCGCCGAGCGTTACGGGGAAGGGAAGCCTCGGGCTGGCATGGTTTGCTGTCCGAGAGGAGCGCAGTTGGGCTTTTTGCTCCTGTGGTTTGATAGAGGTGAAGAATTTGTTGAAAAATTAATATTATAAATACATACTACGCGGTACAGTTCAATAACTGATTACCTGAAAGCCTTATGGGGTGGTTTCTGCTTGTTGGCCGTGGTTACGGCCCGTCTTCCTCAAGAGCTCCAGAGACATTTTTGGAAGCAGGTAGAACCTGGAGTCAGTGACCGCAGAAACCAGCCTCCGTGCTTAGTGGCTTGGGATCTGGGGATTTTAAAATCTGGTTTGCTTCAATTTTTCTTTCAGGTTATCTTTTTTACGTAGCAGGATGTGTTAAGGCTTAATTTTCGCTCGGAATTCTCCTTGCTGTTCAGTGTTTTTACTTTGATAGTTGGGTCCATTTTCCTGTACCCGTCTTTATGCGACGTTACGTATTTTTGTATCTGTACGTTTGTGGGTTTTTTTCAGCTGTCAGGAGTCAAATGCAAAGTTTCGGTGTGGCTGCCGCGACCTAGTTAGTTCATATACGATTCATTCATTCCATCACCTTTGTAAATGGTCACAGGAGTTTATTATTGAAGTAGTGGCGAAGCGGAACTGTGAGCCACTGAACGTGGATTTGATAAATAGCATTACGCACTGTCTTGTTTTATTAATTCAAATACAGATAGGGTGGTAACTATATTCAAAATGTTGGTTTGTTAAGGGATTGTCCCGTTGCGTTGCTACAGTTTATAGCGATTTCAGGGCAGGTAAAATTTGAGGTTTTAAATAATTCCGTAGTTGTGCATTAGGATAATCGATACTTTTTAGGTATTGTAACGATTAAGGTATTAAAAGTAAAAATTTTACGTACTCAAGAAATTACATGGCTTTGACATTTCTGAGTTAAACATAAATTGTTGTAGGCAAGGGTTTAGCAACTATTCAGAACTTTTGTTCTTCTGTTACAGGGACTCTGGAAACATCAAAGCTGGATTAGAACATCTGGTAAGTTTTAATTTTCTCTTGAACATTTGCATCATCTTTGATATCTGCATTCCAAATGAACACTTTTGAATGAGCTTTGAATACCTTGAATTGAGAAAGTCAACCATTTCCCAGAGGGTCAGCTTACTGTTATTATGTGAAGGCACTTACGTTTTCATTTATCTTGCCATTTCAAGGGAATTTTAATTTTTTTAAATTACTTTTTTTGATGTAGAGATGAAATAAAATGGACTACAATCCTTGGATTGATGATTGCCTTAATTATAAACAAAAATTGTTTGGCGTTGGATTTTTGGCATATCCTGATCTGAAAACAACAAACTTGTGATAAAAAAAAAAGACACACACAATCAAATATTGCATGCATAAATATGGTATGTTTTAGTAATTTGAAGTCTTTGAAAGAAGTGCACAGCTTTGTTTTTCCTCTTGTCTTTGCTTTATGAATAATGTATTGACTTAAATTCCATTCAGCGCTGCAGTATAAAATAATAATCGAGATGCAAAATATTTTCGGTTTAAGTAAACATATTCAAACCGCAAGTGATGGCGAGACATACTTAGCATTAAAAACTAATCAGTTGATCAAAACTGGAAAAAATACAATATTGTCACAAGTCTGAAGCTCACGGAGCCTGGGATGTTAGTATCAGCAATCATCAGAACGTTAAGTAGTTCGTCTAAACAGATTATTAAATCCCATTAAATCAAAATAGCTGCTATTAATGGCAAGTACATCTCAGTACATCATGAGAAGTGTTTAAATTTGTGTTTAATTTTTTCACATAATATCTAAATAGTGTATACTGTTCTATACTGCTATTAAAATAAAACCTTCTCACAACGTATCGCATGAGCATTTGAAAAAATTGCTTTTCTGGCGTTGCTTCCCATTTTGGGAATCACTTGGGAAATATGATTTGTAGGAGCTTGTGTGCCAATATCTTCTTGGAGTAAAGGCGGGGTGAAAGGGACGTATATTCCGGCATAGTTGTCAACAGTTTCACCTTTATAATGGTGGCATATTAAATGTTCCGTTGCAACTAGTATTTTGAGTCCGTAAATGGAATAAATAGCTGAGTGTTATGAATAGTTCGTAGAGCAGCTGGAAAATGAATCTTGTCTGCTGGTTTCATTGGTACCTTGCATGCTAGTTGAATCTCTTAAATAAATTTTTAGAATGTTTCATTCCTCTGCTGGTGTCAGGTAGCTGTAATCTGATGGGTTCAGAGAATTTTTCTAATGCATTATAAAGATGCTGTAGTCTTGACAGATGACCATGACTGGTATTTTTTCTAAATTGGGAGTGCCGCAATAGCCGGAGCTGCAGGTCTGATTTATCACGTCACCTCAAAGCAGCGGGGGCAGGAGGAAGAGGCTCTGGGGGTTTCGAGCAGCCTGGGGAGGGGGGCGGTCACGGGTGTTGAGGGTTTCGCTGGGCTCTGGGGGGAACCGGGCTGGAAAGAGTCTCTGCAGAGTAATGATGCCGTAAGTTCTCTGGCAGGGTAACTCACTAGATGTTTGAATAAAATTTTGTCTTCGTTAAACGTGTCGGCTGCTTTGTATTCCTGTGGGAGATCTGTCAAAAAACCTCCAGGTCTGAGACTCTTTTCCTTTTCCCTATGATCTTAGACGATCTGTCCTGGGAACGGGTGCTCGAGGGAACGAACTCTTTCCCAAGACACCCACAGGTGGGCGTTTTTCGTGCTGGTAACTGTTCTGTATCTCAGCGTTGACGTCGGACAAGTTCACAAAGACCTTTTGGACTCCAGTAAATTACAGGGATATTCCTCAGAAGAATTAAGCCCCGTGATTGCTCTGGTTCTACTACTTTAAATTACTGCATCTCCAAATACTTGTAAAGAAGTTTTTTGCCCTTGTGAAAGAAAGAAGAATCTTTATATTGATTGGGTATTCTATTATGATTTAATCCCTTCTGTAAAAAAAAAAAAGGGTGTTTTACAATTCGCGATATGATCTTTATGGGGTCTGTACGTTCCCGTTAGGTTTACCTGGGTACGTAGCCCACTGGCTTGGTTGCCGCCTTGGTCTGCTGCTCCCCTTGCTCAAGTAGCTTCTGCCGTCCTGGTGCCTAGCATCTAGCCGCACACAGGAGTGAAAGAAAGTAGCACAACGACTGCTGCTGAACAATTTGGTAAATATTTTACAAATTGTTATTTGGAAATATTTGTCCAGTTTAAAACCAGATGCTTTTATAAACAAAAATTATTTTCTCTGTAGATTGGAGAATTTCCCGCTGGGCCTGCTTTCTCAGAGCCAGCTCGAGCCGGCCCTCCCGGTCGCCGCTGCTGGGAGGAAGGGCTGGCCGGTGTGTCCGGCCGAGCATCCGCGGCGGTCACGGCCCCGCTCCCTGCTGACCACCCATAGGCGCATCTGCTCAGAAGCATATTTTAATTTTAGCTAGTTAAGGAAAGAAACTGCAAAGTTCTAAGCGTAGGGGAATCAGTCTTGTATTCCAAAAATGTTGGTAGCTATTTGCTGAGTTATACTTAGCTAATTCCTTTATATATCTGCAACTCTGATGAGGTTGGATTTGCTATTAATAGCTCTACGAAAAAAGAACGATGGAGCCATACGTGTGGTTTGTTCATTAGAGACACCTTATTTGTGTCTTTTGTGTAACACTTCAAAGCAATAACCTGCTTGTCCTTGTGGTCAAGCAGCAGAGCCTGTCCGTTTTAAATGCTGAAGAGCAGCCTGTCATTAATAGCTCGTTTAGGCCATCAGCGGTTTGTGAGAATATAGTTACTGTCTGCCAAGAACGCAGGCGCTCCCCGTGTTGTGTGTTAATCAATAACCCCCAGCAGGCGCGGATGAAGCTCTCGCGAAGCTGTCGCGGTGCTTGTGCGTAGCTCTGCCAAGGAAGCTGCTGGAGTTCACTATTTACGCTTCTGGTTGCAGCGTGTGTCGTAGGTAGTGCATCTCAAGGTCACTGATTCGTAACTAATATTGGGTAACTCCATCTGGCAGCACTTTGGGTTTTTTCTTTTTTTAAGGGACCTTTAAATTTGCATAAGTGATCGACCAACCAAATAAACCAACAAAAAACCAGAACCCCGATCACAAAAAGCCCCTCCTTTATCCAGAAGGTGTTAATACTTATTTGCTAGGTATCACTAATTTTTTTTTTTCTTGGAGCTTGATTTCAGAGGCCGACCTCTCACTAGTTTTCACTGGCTTAGTTTCAGACTTTTTGTGATTACAGCTCAGTGGTCCTAGTACGGCTGCTGGACAGCAACGTCGGCTTTCTAATGAGCTATAAAACCAAGCAGCCAATTATTTGTGTTCACAATCAATTAATTAACACTCTTAATATGAGTAATTATGTTTATCTTGGCATCCTGGCAAAATTCCATGCTGGTCAATTATGTTCTGCACGCTTGATTTCTGTCTTATTGAAGAAGCGTCAGGCTGAGTGGACGGTTGGTTTTTTCCCCTACTGAAATTGTATTTAATTGAAAATAAGATTTTCCCTTTTTTTTTTTTTTAAAAAAAGGGCATTTCTTTCTCACATGTCCTTTCATAAAATACTGATCATCAAAACCTGAAAAAAATTTGCTTAGGAAAAGCGTTGTGGTGTTTTCGGGGAGCTGTGATTTTCACGGCCGTCCTTAGCTGTTGACCGAAGTCCCCTCCTGGGTGAGTTCGCTGATGAGGCACCTCTAGAGAGGACAGTTTTAGTCCAGGAGATACAAGTCGGCATTAGAGGAGAAGGGGAACGTGACCGTGGGGAACGGCAATGGCAATTTGGCATGGAATTCACTTTTTCTTCGTAAGAAAAGAGGGTATTTTGTGAAGCCTCCCCCCTCCAGCACAAGAATAGGCACAGGGGCAGGGTGTGCGCAGGCTGGGTGCTGCGTCGTCTAAACCTGTAACTTCGTTTTCTTCCCGTTTGGGCAGTGGGATGAGGCTAGCCCTGTGGTGGGGCAAGGGTCTTTAGCCTGGAGCCCTCTACTTCAGGAACCAGTTGTGCAGAAAGTCTTCTGAAGATGGGAAGTTACCGTGAAATGAAAACGTACAAGTAAAATCTTCTTCTATCGTCGGGTTAGGTAATCAGATTAGTGGAAGAGAAATGGTGCCGAAAGGTGCGAGTGGCATCATGACCCCCGTAGATTTTTAGTTTGTGGCTTGTGATGTCGTGAGAAATGCTGATGCAGTTATTTCTCATTCCAGTCACTCCCATCTCTCTCTCATTTATTGTACGTTCACAGGGCTAAAGGCATTTTGCATACAAGCTGGTTTGCTTATACGAACTTTTAAAATAATCATTGGTTTGCCGTTTGTTCACGTAAACATTAAACTTGAATCTTCAAGTTGAATCTTCTTGATACTGGCCTTCGTAAAGGGTAATAGATACATAGATGATTCCTTTTGGTGCGTTAAGCGTGAGAACGCAGCCACTGCTCGTGTCTTCCTGGCGAGGCTATAATAATAGCTACCCTTTTGGAGGCTTGCAAAAAAATTTAAGAATTCGTAGAAATAAGCAGGTTGGGACCCTCTTATAAAATAGTGTTAAATATAGGTTACACAGAAAAATTATTATTTGTAACTGATTGTTTGAGTTAACTCCTACTGTTTAGGATATAAATATTTATGTAGACATTCACTGAATTCTGCTGTTGGACTTTTTTTTTTTTTTGCATTGAGCCCAAAATGTTCTTGACCAACATGAGGTTACAACTAAAAACATTGCGTTCTCTGAAGGTGCCAATGCGTAGCTGCAAATGAACATAGAGGACCTGAAG
>VZSC01016539.1:149457-151382 GCA_013398225.1 Steatornis caripensis
CTTGCTTTTTCTCCATAACTTCCACTGAAATTAATACGTTATGTTTTACAGTCCTTGTAAAGGAGCACTTGCTACAGCAATGTGAAAACGGCTTGAATGCCGAACGGAAATCACTGACACGTTTGAGCTGTACGTGGCTATTCGCCACCGACGTTGCCTTCTGCCTTTGATTTTGTTCCAGTAAGCCATTGTTACTTATTTCTCAAATTCTGATTTGATCACAGTCTAAAGCAAGATGCCGTTTTTGCTGACCGCCTTGTGCGTAGTGGTTCTCTGAAGATAGTGGGGAAACCCGGGTCTCTCTCTCGGAGGAAAAAGCCTGGTTCAGTGGGGCGTGCGTAGAGAGCCTGTGATTCAAGTTAACAGATCCAAATGACCATTTGTGTCCTGGATGAGAGAAGGAAAAGCATTTGCTGAATCCTGTGCTTTTGAGAGGCGGCACGTGTCAAAGCGCCTGTTACGTTTAGGGACAATATAATGTGTTTTCCCCTTTGATCTCGGTTTTGTATGAAAACCCAGTTGGACGAAAAGCGTTTAGTGAAAATACTCTTTTGCATTTTAACAGAAAATGCTAACATTTCGTTAAGTTGTTTAGCAGCTTGATAGTTATGCCAACGGTTTTGTCTTTCCTCTCCGGGCTCTGAATTGTAGCGATTGGGCCGTGTCGTTCCCTTTTGTTACCTTTCCTTCCCGGTTTTGGTAAATGGGCAGTCTTGGAGGAGCAGGGCTGAACGGGGCTGTCTGTAGAGCTTGGAAAAGTTTTCCAGACCGTTCTGTCAAGGTCCAGCAATTTTCTCCTGGCTATGGCTGGGAGAGCCTTCTTCCCCGAACGGATACCGCTTGATATTCTCTGTAGCACGGTGTATGTGTCGCTAGCGAAGCTGTACTTTTTGCTTCATCATTAGTCGTATTCTTTCTGTGGCCTTTACATACATTAAAGGAAAAAATGGCTTTTCTGGCTCCTCTTCTATTTTTTGGGATAATGATTGCCCTTTCCTAGTTAGTGTGTGGCTGATTCTGGCTGCTGCTTTTTTTTTTGTGTGCGTGTGTATGGAAGTACCAAAAGCATCCGTGTGTGTGATGGACAGATACCGCTGTCATTCTGCGCTGTACGTGATTTCTCTCCACTTCTAATTCATGTATATCATACTTTGATAATTGCGTAGCTCTGGCAACATCTAAGATCAAAATTTTTGTTGGGCTCCATTCTATTTCAATGCTGTAACGGAACACTGCAGCAATTCGCATTAAACCGTAGCTAGTATGCGTCGATGGGAGGTCCGTAAAAAGGGTAAAATTCTTAGGAAATGGAGTATGAACTGTTTCTGGAGCTTAAAATGTCTTCTGGTTTTGTTCAGGCTGTTTATCTAATGTAAGAAAATACCGCGGACTGTGCAATTAAAAAGTATTTCTGCTTATTAATGTCTGTGGTTCTCTGCTGTGCTTCTCGGAGGCTGTAAAGAGCCTGACGATTCCTCAGATTTGGGGTTTTTTTTTGCTGTTTTCTTTCCCCAATTTAATCCTCCTCCGTAGTAGTGGTGTTAAACTGCTATGTCAATATAATACAATTTTTATCTGTTTCATTGTTAGCTGCCGAACGTTTTCGTACAGCCAGTATATCAGCTGGATAGCACTCAAAACAAATTCTCCTTTCTCCCTTGCATATAACAGAAAGATAATTCGGGGCAGCAAGCAAGCTAGGAAAAAATCTTGCTTGTTTGTAAAGCGGACAGAGCCAGTACCATCTCTTACTGGGTACATTTTCCCGATTTATGCATTTCCACAGTTCCTCAAACGTTCAGCTTTTTTGGAACAGGTAGATCCGTGTTGGGTCAGGACACTGGCCCTACCGTAGCTACATCTGAGCGGGTTAGTGATTGATTGTATCAGAGAGGGAACGCCAAATCGGACATAAATGCAATTTT
>VZSC01016540.1:278-32808 GCA_013398225.1 Steatornis caripensis
TGATCAGGTGGCCTATAGTAAACACCCACAACAGCGTCACCTGTATTGGCCTGCCCTCTAATTCTTACCCATAGACTCTCGACTGTCAGGACAGTTGGAATTTGCCTTGTTGCAGCTTGTGCCTGTTGCCTCATCTTCCTTCTGTGCAGTTTTGAGGAGAGTCTGGCTCTGTCTTCACTGCCTTTATGTACTGGAAAACCGCAGTTATATCCCACTTAGCCTTCTTTTCTTTAGGTATAACAAAGCCAGTTCCCTCAGCATCTCCTTGCAGGGCAAGTGCTTCAGCCCCCTGACCATTGCAGTGGTACTCCACCAGACCCTCTCCAGTTCCTCAGTGTCCTTCTTACGCCAGGGAGGCCAGGAGTTGACACCACAGTGTATTTCTCTGGAGCATATGCTTGGAACTCACTCTCCTCTTTACGCCTCTGCGTAATTAGGACAATGGGCCTGGATGTTCACAAGGACTGAGCACATAGACCTTCCCATTCCTTCTGTGGAGGATTGGTGGTTAGTCAGAACTAGTGATAATGGGCCCTATTCACCTTCATTTTGGAGGCGGCTTGAGTTTGGCTGAGAAAGCAAAGCAGCTGTGCAAGTGTGTAACTTTCAGCATGAGCGTCCCAGTGCAAGCTTCCTAGCCACCAGGACTAAGTGAGTAATCAACAACGTTGCCAGGGGCACAGGCAGGGACAAGTCATTTGTTAGCTGTCTCTTTAAAACCAGGACCTGAAGGGCATATTCACCTTGCACTGCTGCCCAGGGAACTGTGCTGAGTCAGCTGTAGTTTGTCAGTACTCACAAGCATTTAGCAGACAGCTCTGTTCAGCTCCCTAGTAAGCATCACACTATGCATTTGATTGTGTGTAAGCTGCTAAATTACTTCATCGTCTCAGACATTAGGAGACTCAGGAAGGCCAAAAGCCAAGGGAAAAATATCTCCTAAACAGTTACACTGCATTAACTATTTTGTTAGGTTAGCTGACTGATTGGATAATGCCACTGAGTGTGTACCCTGTTACCTGAACATCTTATTGAGACAGAATTAGAAAGGTCAGGTCCTGAGGTATTAAAAGACCTATGTGAAGTTTGAGGTGGATGGAACTGAAATGAAGTCTAACGTGTATCTTTTTCTCAGTCATGCATAAAACAAGGCATTTATAACATCCTACAGACAGGTTAAATTTTCTCCTTCTAGGCTTAAAGTTCCCGTCTGTCTTATGTGGTTCTGCGCACCCCGTCCTCTATCTCCTGCCATCCATTGTACATATAGGGGACATTTCAAGCAAGAATTGGCCTGCCCCACAAAGGGTGACTGGACCAGGAGGTTAACTCCAGTGCTGGTCTTCTCTCCTGTTCGGTAGACCACCTTCTCTTTCTTGTATAGTAGGATATCAGGCCATACGTGGAGTTGTATGTATTGCAAGAAATAGGGAATGCAGATCTCAGTCATATGATACTCTTATGTGTAAGCTCTGATAAAGAAAGTGAATCCATTCAACTGGGATTTTGAACTTGCTCAGAACTTAACTAAAATCAGTGGCCCTGTCCTGAAAGGCAAAAAGAGTGTCTTTGAATGATGTTTTCTCAGCTGAATGAGCTTTTGGGATCAAATAGCTGCAGTAAGCTGCAAACTAATGAACTTGTAGCTGATCCATGTAAAGGGTTGAAATAATTTACCCTTTCCTTAGTAAAAAACCTGAGAGTATTGCTAAATACCTTCTCTACTGCTGGCCACAAGCGCACAATGTAGCAGCATAGTCCTTGGCAATCTCTTGCCCACTTCGTCCTCTGTTCATGCAGCATCAAGCCCATGCTTATTTTTCCTACTACTGTTTCTGCTAACACCATTGCCAGGATCCTCCAAACCTCCTTTTCCTAGGATTTTGCATTACTTTTCATTCTCAGCATTTTCTTCAAGTGCCTACTAACCAAAAGGATATGACAGAGCTCTATCCAATTCAGGAAGATGTATGAAGTGAAGCTCCAGGGCCAATAATCATCTTCCCCATGTTGGCATGCAACAAATCTTTTCCACCAGTAACTGTAATCTGAGAAGAGAGATATCCAGTCACTCTTGCTGAAAGGCATGCCAAGTTCTTTCTTCATGAATATGTCAGTGAGTCACTTCTTTCTCAGTAAGAAAACAGTAAAGGACAGGAGAAAGATATTCATCTGAGGGTATGCATGCAAGTGACCAACAATGCCTTGCAACTACACAAATAAGTTAGTGGAAAGGGGAACCAAAACTTTACAAATAGCAGTATGTCTAAAAAGGGGAATTGCCAGAGAAAGAGAGATCACTGTGGTGGCTTGGGCAACCCCTGTCACAGATAGCAACACATCAGGGAACAAAGACAGAGCATGTTGGCCAAGGGAGAAGGAATCAGTGAGTGGCAGGCTGCTTCTTTGGGAGGGACTGAAAAGGGAAGTGGCACATTCAATCAAGGCTGTTCAGGCATACCTTTTGACAGCCTTCTGCTTGATCACAGCAGCTTTGGGTAAGACAATAAACTTGTTGCTTCAATCATGAATCTGTCTGACTTATCTTGATGATTAGGGAAAACCTGGAGTGAACACCCTAACATTTAGCAGTTTTGTATTGCTCTTAATGTTCATAGAATGGCCAGAGCTTCAGTCAATGTGCTGGTGGTATAATCCCAGAGAGAGGTTCCCCGAGATAAACAATGTCCTTTAAGTTTACTTTTGGCCTGGTAGGTTTTGTAGCTGCACACTCTAGTAGTAAGTATCCAGACATGTATGTGAGATTTATCTCTTCAAATGTACATTTCTTTCTGTGAGCTACTTGTTTGGACTATTTCTACAGCCAAACATCAAGACGCAAGTAAGATATACATACAAAAAGAAACACATGCAAGACACAACTGTCCTCTGTGATGCATCATCTGAAAGTCTTCTTTAGATATGTCTCGTTCTCTTCTCCAGCTATCAAAGGAAACCAACTACTTGCTGCAGCTGGCAAGCTGATCTGCACACATATGCTAGGAGAGACAGGTTCTATCTCACTGTCCGGATTTTTCACTGTATATAAAGGAAACATGGATGGCTAAAGAAAGACATAACTCTTCTTGTTCAGATTTGGCAAGTGGAAATGACTACACTGGTCCTGCAGGTGTATGGGATTGGGGGAAAAATAAGGCAGAAGAAAGTGGTATTTTTGTGCTCTCTAATCCTCCCCAATGCCAGTCACCACCACTATTACAAAGCATAACTGCTGAGAGTGACATAATCACAGAACTTTCAATCCACACCCAGGCAAAGCCAAAGAGTAGTTGGGTTACCTGCAAGATTCATAATACGTATAATGACTCCATTCATTGCCAGGTTCCTGAGACCTTGCCGATTACGGATATCCAGGTGCTTGAACAGCTTGGCTGCGTATATTTCCAAGGTCACATTGGGATGTTCCTTCAGGAACTCTAGAATTCTTCTGGAGCATTTCCCACAGGGGGTAGTAGATAGGACCCATATGATGGAGCAAGAAACTGATGGCATGGCCTTGAAGCAATTTTCCAAGAAGTTGACTTCAGCATGTTGGGCAGAATTGTTTGAGCACCAGCTCCTCCAGATGGTACCTCTGCTCCACCTGATTTCATACAGCAGGTACACCACCTTTGGATGTTGGCCAGGCAAATAATTTCTTTTAAAGTCACATGGCTGTATCTTCCACCTGCAACAAAAATACCAGCAGTATTATGATCCCAACACTTCACTGATGTTTGGCCTCATTGTGCTTTGCGTGCTCTCAAAGCCAAGCCTCCCACTCTCAGCCTTTCCAATCACAAGGCTTGAAGAATGTTGCAATCTAATGACCTAAATCTGGAATTTGATGAAGGTTCCAGAATTATTCCCCTAGAGCAGCCCTGGTGAAACACCCACAGCACCTCCTTGAGAGGTGTTGGGAGGGTAAGCAACCACAACAACCACAACACTACTCTGAGATCAGCACTGGTCAAAGCAGTGAGACAGTTGGAAAGCAAGACTGGGGAAAGGGATGTTAAGAAGAAAACAAGACACAAGGATTCTTAGCTTTGCCCACCTCTGGAAATTGCCATGAGGCCCAAGCACTACACGGTAATAGAACTATAACTCTTACCCTTGGTTGTTCTCTCTGGGTGCAGGATCTACAGAGAAAAAAAATGTGTGTCATTTGGGATACTAGATCAGAAGACAAAATTTCCTCTACACCTCCTGGCCTGGTCCCTTTCAGTCTACGCACTCCCTGCCAAATCTCTTTTATCTAAAAGGGCTTAATAAGTAATCCCTGCACAGCAGGATAGTCACTCTGGGATGCAAGAGTGGTGTATTTCTACCTGGGAGCTAAACGTGATCTGTTTAAACTATGCTGTACATGAACTCTTGCTCTAACACATTAGGGCTGACTGTGATCTCACTCAACTTTAACTTCACTGATTTCAGCAGTATTGTATCCGCCTTTCCCCAACTAATCGAAGAGCAGAATCAAATCTCTTCTCCCTTTCTATCTTCTAAACCACTTCTACTACGCAAAACTTGAGCTATTTATCTGTTTGTACTCATACTGTCAATCTAGACAAAAACATTTTTACAGCTGGTGGTTCTTTCTTTTTTTAGTATGAAACTGTTTCAAGAGCTGAAAAAATATCAGTCCCAAGGAAAAAGTATCAGTGCAGAAAGGAGGGTGATTTCTGACTAACAAATACCTATGGGGTGGTGCACAGACCTGCTTGATTATATACATTTTGCATCTTGTGATGGTAAAGAAGTTCGACACTATGATACATTCATCCCTTCCCAGCTGAGGGTCTAGATGAAAACAATTGCAGGTGATCGAGGCTAGTCATTTCTTTTGTGAAAGTCCATCCATAGCTAACTTATGGATCTAAGAACTCTCATTTTATTGAAGAAATTCATTAATTTATTTAGAATTAAATACTAAAGGCACTTTTCCATAGCTCTTAGCTTTTTAAGATGTGGAATTATGACATATACACGGTGAAATTACATGTCAGCAGGAATAGAATAGTCTTCCAGATCAACATAGCTCCTTGCACAGCTTTATTGCATTGATTCTTTAAGAGGCATTTTCTAGTTGTTTATTGCATTGGAAACAACATAGGTGAAAAAAATAAGCCAACTAACCTGCTCCATTCTTAATTGCCTTTGAGATCTCATTCCACATTAAGAGGTCTTTTGAAATTTAAATACTTCCAGCCTAATGCCACATCAGGGTTAACAAAATGAGGCATTAATATTTCGAAGCTGGACCTAAGACTCAAGATACGGTAATGCATTCAAAGAGGTGAAACACACAATCTACAAGTGTCTCCTGTACATCTTCGTGTACCAGCACACACATTCGTCCGTACTCACCAGTTCCTTAGATAAAACTACAGTAAATATCTACAATGAATGTGGAGAAATAGACCTGCTTTTCACATACACGTACTTACCTCTGTCAGTGACAGCAGCCATGGATATTTCTGGGTTTGTCTGTTGCCTCCTGGGTGATGGATGTCCCTTTATTAGTCTTACATTAGTTTCAGTTTCTATTCCCAAAGACTGAACTTTGGACGTTAGTAATGTTACGCAGCTGAGTATTTCTTCACAGTGACTTGTTTTTATGCAAATAAACTACCCCACCGGGTGGAACTGAAAACAAGTTCCTGATAACAAAAGACCGAAAAAGATGGTGAGTCCCATTCAGAAGTGAATCTAGGGGTGTAGACAAGATTGCCTACCAGAAGCTGGAACTAACTGTTGAGCCATTTTTTTGCAGTGTAGAACAGAAATTATAGCTCTTTGTTACCACTAGCCCTAGAACAGAAAAACAAATCTTCTCTAGTCACCCCAATGCACCAAGAAAGAAAGAGCATCTACACAAGCGGCATCAAGTCACAGAGCTGTGGCATGGCAGATAACTTCTCTGGCACCCAGAGAGCATCAGAAAGTTGAGCAGAACCCGGCAGAGGGAAACAGAAGACTGTTATCTGTAAAAGCTTGTGATTTTATGGATCTCCAGCAGGTGGTGATGGTTACTGTTATTTCCCTTCACGGGACCTTCATTCTGTGGTGTTCCAAGGACCACTCATACACCCTTGAACCTGGGTCCTCAGGTAAGCAAGGAAGACTTGCAATGTGTGTGAGGACACATCTACAGCTATGGCCAGTGACTGCGCCGACACTCTCAGGCTAACTCTAAGCAAGCTGCCCAGCATCCAGGACAGCTGTGGCAGTGGATAGCTTGTTGAGGAGGAACACCCAGATACTGATGAAACTTCACAACTGAGAAGAGCTCTGTGCTCACATGTGCACCCTGAGAGCAAGACCTGAGCCAGCTGGAGAGTACCCGCAGAAGCTATTGGTCAGTGATATAAAAAGACTAACTTTTTTCAGTGCTGTGAGAAATCTGCTCAGCGTTATGAACTGAGCATCACCTTCCTGTGATCTGTTCTGTAACTCGCTCAAGATGCAGCAAAAAACATTTCCCATTTAATGTCAAAAATGAGTGAAACAATGCTAGTTGCTAGTGAGGAGCTTTCCTCTGACTGGCACACCCAAAACTGGCTTGTAGGCCAAAGGGATTACAGAAGAATTCTTCATATGGCTTAGACAGATGTCTGTCCTGAGTCAGTCTCTATCACTTACAGTTTCCTCTGGTTTTATGACGCGATTATTTTGTGACCTGACACAAGCTGCAGAAATGGATCCCTGGTGAGCTACATCCAGACACGTGTACTCCATGAGGACAAAGTTGTTGCCTTCCTCATTGCCAAGCCTGACTTGAGATTGTAAAGCTAGGGAAGAGATTTATTTGTATTCTCCCAGGCCAGTCCTCCATATTCTATTGTTAAAAAATATTTTGTTTCCTGCAAGGGCAGAACAAACAGAAGTGAACGTGAATGGTGGAGTACAGAGGGAGGCACTGGCAGGACCCTCTGTAAAGGAGAAGGCTAGTCATGGCAGGTTATCAGGCAGCACAGTGCCAACACAGCGTCTGCCTTCAGAGCCTCTTCTGCTACAAGGTCACTCACTTCACAGCACTGAATTGTTCCCTGGTGGTTGCATTAGTTCATACCTTAGGAAGACTGAATGAGATCAACTCAGACACTCAGAGACTTCTTGAAACAAATAAACAAGTGACTAATGTGTTTTTGAGTTCATGGACATGATGCTTAGTAAGACCAGAAAGGCATCGATACCATAATATTATCTTCATTTCCTTCTCTCTGTGGTAGATATGCAGTTGTAAATTAGGCTTTGAGACACTTAGTCTGGTCTCTAAGAAATGGCTTGATTAGCAGCACTGCTTAGTAGCAGTAGTTCCTGGTATAAAACCAGCAACGTGCCACAGAAAGCAGAGACAAATAAAGTGAGTCCAAGCAGAAGCAGGGAATTTGCAAAGTAACATTTCCAGGTGTCCCCAGGAAGCTGAATGTGCTCTATGAGATGGTGGAAAACCAAAAGAAAAAAAAAAGGAAATGTCATTCTGTCGTTCCCGCCAACCTAATGTAAGGAGAGGAATCCTTTCCAAAAGAGGCAGCTGTTTTAACCCTAACAAAATCAGAAAGACAAGGTTACCACACAAGCGAATTTTCATGCTTCTAGAAGAACTTGCACTTCTTGTCTATGGGGACCAAACTTCAGTGCTTCGGAGGATGATGATAACCTCCAGAAGGGTCATACATCTGGGTGGGAAAGCTTTTTCTTGGCCTTTATGAGCAAACAGCAGTAATCCAGCATGCCTTTAAGTTGCTACATGTCTGTAGGAAGGGTCACGTATCTGGGTGGGACCTCATATTACTCACACAGCTATGACCAAAATATTTTTTTTCTATTTCCCATGCTGTCAGTTACCTCGCCTTGCAGAAGCTGCTTAAAATAATGTAAGAGAGAAATGTAAAGGTGGTTTGTAAATGCTGACCTATTGGTAACATCCGACTATATCTTACGCACTCCAGCAAATGGATTTTTTTAAAAATAACCACCACCCTCATATGCATACCTCCTGAACATAAATGCATTTTGGAGAAACATACACAGCAAAGGGCACATGGAATGGTGCGCATACACTCACTCATGACTCCTTTAGCCACCAGGTTCCTTAGACCTTCACGATAATATTCCATTTGGTGGTAGTAGAGCCATGCTGTACATACATGACCAGATTTACAAGGGGTAATAACATAGAAACTTCACAGTTTCTTCAGAACACTTTGCAGAGGGACTCCAGGATGTACAGCAGAGCAATAGGGAGCTAGCTCCCTACAGATGTCTCCCAGGAAACCAGTTCCAGCATAACACTCCTGCAGCATGACAGTACTACAGTAGTGGTATCTACTGGATGTACCACTCCCCTAATTTATCTCACTGAGCCAGGTGTGTCTGGAGAGGACAGGCATGTAGTTTGCAATTTTTCTCAAATGTCTTTTGGCTTATCTGACACTTGAAACCCAAGATGTACGTCTGGTAACACCAACTTCAGCGTCACACTGAACAATTTTATTCAGCATAAAACAAATTTGGACTGAGGTCAAAGTCACAGAAGTGGAAGAATTAGGAAAGACAGGCAGGTTAGAGAGAAGAAAGAGGAGCACAGAAGAAGGAAAATCAAATCAGACATCTTAGAAGACAAAAAAGGACAAAGTTTGAATCATCCAAGATACCAATTTGCAAATTTCTGAGGATTTTACAGGTACTGAGCTTTCTGTGGCTGAATGATCTATTTGAAAGAAGTGAGAATCACCCAGTGGATGTCTGGAACCAAGGGGGGAGGCAAAACTTAAGTGTGACTAAAAGCTTGGGGCTCATGCCACAGAGGCTTAGGTCTCAATCTCCACTTACAAGCCACCTCCTGGACTTCATTTGTAATGGTAAATTTTGTGTTAGTTCAAGTGTTCTGCTGCTGGCACATTTGAAAGTAAAAGGAAAATCTACTGTATGTTTGTTTGAATTTAATGGATTTTTCTCAGTAGATATTTACATTTTTATGGAAAGAAAAAACACACAGAGCCATTTGAGATTTAGTCTGTGAACTTCAAACTTTAAAAAGGGCTAAAACATGTCTCTGTGTGTGTATAAATACATATGTACGAGTACGCACATATAGGTATGCATAATAATGCATATAAAAACAAGCTTGTAGATACACAAATACACATCCTTAGCAACATATGAGTTTGCAATTCTGACCAATGAGCACACTCACCCATGGCATTTTTATCTCTCCCAGCACCTTTACTTACCTTTCATTTGCAGGTTACACGGCATCATCATACTTTACTGAGATTCTTGTTCAGTTTCCATACGTGGAAACTGAAATGTAAGAGATTAAGATAACAGGTGTCATCCTGCTATTACTGGGTGAGGTTTATGAGTCTGACTCCAAATAACGAAGTGGAAAGGCAGCCAGCCAAGAGGGTGTGTGTGCAGAGCCCTGACACAGGCAAGGTGGAGAATAGGTGGTTAGTGGGAAGGACTTCCCTGTGTGCTCACTTCAGTATTAATTTTTCTTAGCTAAACAAAACATCCCAATATCCTTGTAATATAATTCTTTCACATAAACTAGTGAGGCTATAGAAATCGGAGAAGTGGATTGAATATATTTCATGAGGAGTCATTGTGTAAAAAGAAAAGCTGCAAGTGAACATATCTGTATTTTGGACTATGATTTTCTACTCTAAACAGTCCTTGAACACTCATCTCACTTCTCTGCATCACAGAAGTTCTATATATTTATCTTTCTGATTTTGCCTCGCTTGTACTTCTTTTTTTCAATGCACATGCTGTGTCAAAGCACTTGGCAGAACAATAAGTACTGCAAACCCAGTGGACATCAGAGTGTCCATACTGCCTTTGAGAGGCTGAATCCGGCATGCAGTCATCACACAACTGGCAGGGGTTTAAATAGCAAGGGGAACAACAAAACCAGGTGGACTTTACTTGACAGAAAGCAGTGATTCATCTGTTCCTTTCCTATCAGTCATATGGAGAGAGTGTTCAGAGCAGCTCTATGAACTTTCAGTGCTGAGCTTTTCTGTTTCAAGAGCTCAGGGGTTGCTCAATGGCAACCATATGTTTAAACTCTCCCCAAAATTCACCTGTACGCTGTAGCTTCCGTGGGAGGTAAAACCTCCATCAGAAGCAGAAAACCACCATCAGAACCAAGCATTACAACCACTGGGCACCATCAAGGACAGAGTTAATTTTCTTCATAGTAGCCTATATGGTGCTGTGGTTTAGCCTGGTGACCAAAACAGTATTGATAAGAAAGCAGCAATTTAGGTATTGCTGAACAGCACTTGCACAGCTTCAAGGCTTTCTCTGTTTCTGACTTTGTCCACAAGTGAGTAACTGGCTGGGGGAGGGCAAGATGCTGGGAGAAGACACAGCTGGGACAACTGACCACAGGGATCTTTCATGTCATATAACAGTATGCTCAACAATAAAACTTAGGGGATTTTTTTTTTTCTGAAGTTGCTGTTGCTTTGGGACTGGCTGGTCATCAGTCTGCTGGTGGTGAGTGATATCTTCTGCATCATTTGGGGTGTCTTTTCTTTTTTTCCCCTTCACTTTTCAAACTATCTCTATCTTCATGCATGAGTTTTTTTTCTTTTGCCCTTTCAATTCTCTCCCCCATCCCATGAGACAGGGAGAGGGGAGAGCAAGCAGCTGTGTGGTGCTTAGCTGCCTGTTGGGTTAACCCAAATCCCCATCTCATGTCCACAAGTAGGCTAGAAATACACTCTACTTGAGTATCCACAGGTAAGTTGCTAAAGAGGTCTTGTAAGAAGTCTTCAGAAGACTCCAGAGATATGAGGTTGGTCTGACAGATTCTTCATGATTCAGGCCCTCTTTTAATATGTAAATAGTCTCTCCATCACAGCTAACACACCTTCTCCTGTCACTGGCATGGAGCAGGACTATGTTTAAGCAGCAGTAAAAGTGCTTTATGATATTCCTCATAGCAGAGGCAGGACAATCTTCAGGCCATCTATCAGTAGTCTTGATTGATAGCTTTGAACTTGAACAGTCATGGCGTGTGGTGCAGGTCCAGGGAACACCTGGTACAGCTGTGAGATCACCCTTCAAGGGAAGAGATTTAGGGAATGTAGCTGAAGCAGTCGGTCCCAGTTATCTTTTCCCAGATTCAAGGTGTGTTGCTTATGCCAGTTAGCAGTACAAGGAGGAGCCACACCTGCCACAGTGGTGGTTATGGATTGTGTTCATGGCATCTGAGTAGATCTTGAGAAAAGTGCAGGATTAACAGGTGGGTATGGAGCTAAGTAGTGTTTGTGAGCAGCAGGTGGCAGAAGTGGAAAACAAATGAGATGATGGAAATCAAGATGTAGCAGGGAACTGTGAATGTGGAGGAGCAGAGTTTATATCCAAAAATCCAGCTAACCTGTCATGGTTCACTTAAATGAGTACACTCAATGGCGTCAACTGTAAATGCTCATTAGATCCAAGTATGAAAGTGGCCTGAAAATCATCTCCAACTACCCAAGTAGTCTTGGCTCTGGTGCTACAGATTAGGTGTTCGCTGACCAGGATGCTGCTATGGAAAGACCTCATTATGGGGTAGACCAATAATCCAGATGGTAGTTGGACGCAGAGGGAATTATGATACCATGTCTCAGCAATCTGCCCTGTCACAATTTTCATGTCTTAGAGAAGTCATGCATGCTACTGACAGGGAAGCCCTGCCATATCTCACTACTACAGTTAACACAGATTGCAGATTTGGAGGCTAACATAGTTACTGCTTGTCTTGTAAGAAAGGCAAGGCTGCAGGATGGGTAACATACCCATCTGTACCTCCTTTGCCACAGCCTACTGCCCAGTCCACAATCCACCTTCATCAGACACTTAAACTGAGATACTCTGCCTCCCACCACCATGGCTAAGGTTCAAGGATGAATAGAGACATCACTTGGCAGAAAAACTGCTCTTGGTTTAACCAGACCCATGGTAGCAATGGATGCAGCACAAACAAGGCAATGCCAGTGCAAAGCGCTGTGCCTCTGCATCGCGTCTCTGGTGCTGCAGATCAGGAAGCATTGCTGAGTGAGGGTCCCAAAGCCACTGTGTGGAGATAAAGCCCTGGCTGCTCCCTGGCTTTGTTCAGTGCTCTGGGTTGCCACCAGCTGACCATCCAGATACACAACTGGGATGGCACACACAGAGCATGCTGGCCCAGAAGCTCTGATCTGCTGAAGGAAAAGTCCAGGCCAAAGCAATGATGGAGCTCCAATCTATTGAGTAACTGACAGATCTGAGCCTCAGTAGGGATGCTGAAGGGAGAGAGACAACAGCTAGCAGTACCCTTGGTACAGTCAGGAAGCAGACTTCGAGGAGAGCACTCATCACACTGTGTGGCAGGCCACCAGCTTGGGCTGGAGGTGGAGAAGATGTGAACAGACCAGGTGGCCAGAACAGGATGCTGGATGAGGCCTGACACTATGTACCATCTATAACCTCTAAATGACTGAATTTAAGCACAAAGTGCAGTCCACAGGACGCTCAAATATCACATGCCTCAAGCAGGGAACAGAAAGGCGAGAGTGCATAAGGGACTAGCAGTGACCATAGAGGTGCCACCTGGGACTGGATTCAGGCCATTTTCGTTTCTCTGTACATGAGAATTACAAGACATCCAAGCACAGAACATCACCCCTCAGCTCCCAGATCTTTTTCTCAGACTCACATGCATATGCCACATGGTTAAATGGCAGTGCTCCAGTCAGCTATGGCAGCAACAAGAGTATTCTCCTATTTCATGACTTGTTTTTTGTCTCTGCCAGTTCAACAGAGATGGCTTCTGATTTCTAAGTTACTATTGAGAAATACTGCTCAGCTTCATCACTGATATTTGGCCTGTCAGATCTCATCTGGTATGTTTATTTTTACTATTACATCAGATAAAGCATTCTGTATTTCATTTCCTTGTTCTCCCACACACACATCCCAGGGAGAACTGAGCTGAATCTGAGGTCTCTTCTTGCTTACTGTTTGACCACAGACTGATTTGCTAGGCAAATATGACTCAAAAAGAATGGCTTGAAATAAAAATTTCATCATAGTATTATAGATAAGGAGAATCTGGACAACTGATGAGGTGTCCAGAGTCACTGTTTTCTGTGACCAAGTCACAGCAGCTCTTGCTGGACAATGCCAGGGTGTAGCAAGGGCCAGCTGCTCCCTAAGGGATGAGGAGTTGAGTCAAGCAAGATAAAGCAGCCAGCAAGGAAGGAGCTTTGCCAGCCAGGGACCATCCCAGCATACCCAGAAAAGGGGAGCAGGGCAGGCCCAGGGCTAGCAACCAGGATCAACAAAGAGTCCATATTTTCAGACAGGTTCATGCTGACAAGGAAGGTCCTAGCTCCTAGGTCAAGCTGGGAAGTCAATCCTCAGGTCAGGATCAGGTCCTGTGATAGCAACCAAGGTCACATACAGTCACATTGATCACTGGGCTGGTCCATAGTGATGAGACAGGTCTGAGGTCAACCCAGTTCACAGGTCAGGAAACAGATCAACAGGATCCATGGCTGGACATGGGCATGGAAGTGGGCATGGGTGCCAGAGATGGAGACAAGCACATGCGCGCCATATCTCAGGCAGGGACTAATAGTGCAGACCTGAGCTTAAATGGAGCACCTGGGCAGTGTGTCAGTGGAAGTCCCAAGTGAGTGAGGGTGGTCAAGGCAACTCAGGGCCCTCAGAGCCGCAGACTATGATAATTGCCTTCAGTTTTTATTGTGAAAATAATTTGGGGTTCTTTCTTGCTTATGACATAGGAATGTCACAGTCTTGCTTTGGCCAAAAGCTGGTTACAATGCAAAGAGGGTCTGAGTGTGGTAAGCCAAGGCCATCAGGACAATGTAAACAAGAACTAAGCATAATGAGCCTTGGCATGGATGGTGGATCCACAAGTGACAGAACCATCCCCAAAGCTGCTGGGAAGGTGTACTGTGACATCATTTGAATGGCAGCTTATACCAACAACTAGCTACAAAGACCTTCAGCAGTAGCGACTGAGAGGTGACACTTGGTCCACTTCATAAATTATGCTTAGTGGTTTCGTATTGTCTATGTTTCTCTTCTCCCCATAACAACTTGTGTGAGCAATTTTCTCTGCCTCTTTAAGACCACCTTGAAAGCATGAGCTCCTGAGCTTTTAAGATGTAAAGACCCAATCTAAACAAGAGGACACATCTACTAAACTGGACATTACTTAATTGAGGAGTGCTGCCATTTTGCGAGTTACAGGTCATCATCTCTTAATTTCCATAAACCAGATTCTCTTTAGGCTAGACTGGTCCAAAACTCTGAGTAATTCTATTGACTGTGTTAAAAGATTAGCAATACAAACAAGAGAAGAATCAGGTTCAATCATAGCTTTAGAGTTTAATTACCAAAATGGATATAAGTCAATGAATATTTATCCTAGTCTTGCAAAAATAATCTAGCTCCAGGAACAGGGGATGAAGAGAGGATCTATTCCCAAGCATTTGGTACTAACAGCAGGGTTTGTATCTCTGCACAGTACAGAAGAACAAACAACTGGACAGAGAAGCAAGTAAGCCAGCTTGACTAGTGCAAGGGATACAGCTGCATTCCTACAGTCCTTTGTGCAGCCTAACATGCCTTCCTTTGCAAGGAGCTTCCAGTGGATACAACTAGTGGTCCAGTTCCAGGATGGGCTTGCAGATAAAAATACTTTCTTCTTTTAGTGAGCAGAGATGCTAAAATGCAATGACCATGGATACCGTAATTATCATTCCACAGTCATACCACTCGGTGGATGAAGGATTTGCTTGTATTGAATGGAGCATCTGTGGATTTTTTAAGTTGCTCTTTCAAGATCAAGTGCTGCTGTCAGTTACATGTTCTATGTCCTAGTGGAAAATTCTCTAGGCTAGCAGAGTCTTTCAAATGCAGACAAATGTTTCAGCAATTAACAATGAGACATTAGTACAGCAAGCACTAGCACTTACTGTTATTAGTTGATCAGTTTAAAACAGAGACAAGTTCTTATTTACATGGCAACTGTGAACTTCTGGAATCTGCTGCCCCAGTAAGATGTGGACACAGATGGCAGGACAGGGTCAAAGGAGATCTGAGAAATTCATGGTAACAAGTCCAACAGACACTAAAGGGGAGATGCAGGGTTCCCAACCACAACCGTTGTGGACATTGAGGTAGTGTGACTGGATCATAATGAACCTGAGATAGTGGCCAGGCTTGTCTGCTCACCCTAAAAATCATCTCCTCCTGCCACTACTAGATACAGTGTCTGGACTATCCTCTCTGCAATGTTGGGACATCTTCTGTTTTTAGGTTCACTTCTGTTCCTCTTGCAGCATGAGGTAGGAGATAAGGCTAGCCAAGAGGACAACAAGTCTCCAGAGATGTTCCTTTTGGCACCCTGACCCTTGCCAGAGATTCATTTTTCAAGAGTCAAGGAAGTAAGACTGTTTTCATCAAAATGCCTCATTTGAACTAAGTTACAGTGAATTAATCAACTGTTTGGGTGCTAATTTAGCAGTTCTCTTTAAGTACCCTTTTCCCATCAGCCTGTGCACCACTGGGCCATATCAGAGGAAGAAGAATATCAGCAGAGTATTATGCCTAGGACACTGTTCCCCATTCTGCTGCTACCTGCCTCCATTTCCACATCCAGAAGTTTCTTATCAGGGATATTTAGCACTGTTCAGTATACTCAAGACTCCCAGTGACAAGCTGACTGTCCAGAGTATTAGTGGCTTTTAGAGACTGGGGAATGCTAGCAACATTTTATGATTGTTGTCTTCTACATACAAGCAATAAGCCAGCTGGCCATCCTCATGGGTGAAATCTCTTAGTAGAGGCTCAGAGGTAACATAGGTCTGTTACTTGATGAGGTCAGTTGCCTCACAAATAGGGACGTAGGCAAAACAGAGTTGTTTAATACCTTCTTCGCCTCTGTCTTCAACACTGATGATGGGCCCTGGGACCCCCGGAGCACTGTGTTGGAACATGTCTGTGAGATGATGAACTCCCAGCCACCCCCGATCTTGTTTGAGACTTGCTGCTCCAACTGGATGCACATAAATCTATGGGCCTCAATGGGATTCATCCCAGGGTACTGAAAGAGCTGGCTGATGTCATTGCAGGACGTCTTTCCATTATTTTTCAGTGGTCTTGGGAGTCTGGAGAGGCCCCAGTCGATTGGAAGCTGGCAAATGTTGTCCTAATTTTCAAGAAGGGTAAGAAGGAAGACCCTGGTAATTACAGGCCTGTCAGTCTCACTTCAGTGCCTGGTAGAATTATGGAGAACGTTATTCAGGGAGTTATTGATACACACTTGAGAGACAATGCAGTCATTGGTCATAGCCAGCACAGCTTCACGAGGGGAAAGTCCTGTTTAACCAGCTTAATTTCCTTTTATGACAAGGTCGCCCATCTGGTTGACATAGGGAAGCCAGTAGATATGGTAGTTTGGGATTTTAGCAAAGTTTTTGATGCTGTATCTCACAGTATCCTTTTGGATAAACCATGCAGCACACAGCTAGACAAGTCCATAAAATGCTGTATGAGCAATTGGCTGATGGGTCAGACTCAAAGGGTTATAGTAAATGGGGTTACATCAGTCTGGTGACCACTCAGCAGCTGGGTTCCCCAGAGCTCAATTTTAGGGCCAGTGCTCTTTAATGTTTGTATAGATGATCTGGATAGAGTAATCAAATGTACATTAAGTAAGTTTGTCAATGATACTAAACTAGGAGGAGCTGTGGACTTCCTCGAGGGCAGAGAGGCCTTATAGAGAGATCTGGATAGACTTGAGGGCTGCACAATTGCCAACTATATGAAATTTAACAAGACCAAGTGCCACATTCTCCACCTCTGACAGGATAACCCTGGTGCTGATCTCCTCTCTCTGGTGACCAGCAATAGGACACAAGGAAATGGAATGATGCTGCATCAGGGAAAGTTCAGCTTGGACATTAGGAAAAGGTTCTTCACTGAAAGGGTGTCAGTTGCTGGACCAGGCTTCCCAGGGAAGTGGTCATGGCACCAAGTCTGTCAGAGTTCAAGGAGTATCTGGACGACGTTTTTAGTCATATGGTTTAGTTTTAGGTAGTCTTGCAAGGAGCAAGGAGTTGAACTCGATGATCCTTATGGGTCCCTTCCAAGTTGAGATATTCTGTAATTCTATGATTCTATGAATGGAAGATCCTGAAATGAAAATTAAAATAAGACATTTAGATCCTTAAGCAATTACAGTTTGGATTTCTTGTGATTTGAAATGGACATATCAGGAGAAGTCTATTACTGGTAATAGCCCAGAATATTTCTTTTCCACAGCTGCCATATAAAATGGATTTCCCAGATGTTCAATGACTTACTTAGCCATAGATTTCTTTCACTCTGTTTCACTAAAACCAGCATTTGTCAGAAAACTCTAATGCATTGAAATCAAAATGCTGCAGAACGTATATTAATTTTGCTAGATTTTTTTTGTACACAGCCTTCCAGGCCAAGGATGTGGACCTATTGATTTAGGCAGGGTCTCTTATCTCCAGAGGCACAAACTTCCAGCACCATTGGTGAACACACTCTCTCTTCTCTCTCCTGCCTTTCTCGCAGAAACTGTACCCTTCAGGCCAGTCATGGAAGCTGCTGAATCAAATCTGGAAGGGACTGTAATGAAGTACATAGGGGCTCAGTGACTGGGAGGGGGTGTCAGACCTCTGCAGATATTAGCAAAGTGGCTGAGTAACATCATTTGGTGAGCAGAAACCCATGCTCAGATCCAGATTAGAAAGGAATCTGGTGGAGGGTTTCTGGGATGACACTGCAGTTTCAGTGGATAACCAAGGGATTTCCCACTCTGGAGCCTGAAGGAGAAAAGCTGCACTCTTAGCCTTTGCTTCATAATATGATAGAAGAACATCCACAGTGCTTCTCTCCCAACGGGACAGGATAGTTTCTATGATTTTACTAGATTACTTTTTCCAAAAGGATCCTGCAGCACCCTTTAAACTCCAACTAGATACAAACAGCTTCTTTCCTGCTCTTTACAGCTCAGTGACCTCAGACTGGAAATCATTTCATGTGGTTCCCCCTATCCCTCAAAGTCTACTAACCTCAAGTACGTCCTGGAGCTTCAAAAGATTCCTAGTTATCTTTGGTTGAAAACCTACAGTCCAGGAATCATCATCAGCGTCTCCTTGGACAAAGGTTTTCCAACAGTATGTATAGTCTGGAGAAATGGAAGCAAGATGACTAACTTGAGTTTATTCAGATACCAGACAAGCTCAGGGAACAACACTTTTTAACCTCTTTCTTGTGCCCGTGACACAGAGACAGTTTGGCCATGGACAGGCCAGCTGATGGATGCTGTCCACTCTGTATTTGGACTAAATGTGATTCTCTCTGGGTGGGATTTTTCCCCCCTCTCTTACCAGTGGAGGGCCTCTTCAGCCAGCCTTATCCCAGCAGCTGCATTTAGTGCCTTAGGACAAGGGAGAAGCACCCTATCTCCCATTCCCTCAGTAGTGACAGAAAGATGGTGTCTCTAAACATGGGAGAATTTTCATAAAGTCTGGTTGCTAATGAGTCCTGTCCCCTTCTCCTGCAATACTTGAACCTCTTTTTTTGGATGCAACAGTCACTGAATGGTGATGGATGTGCCTCCAAAGAAGCTGGGCACAACACTGGGCACAGAAGCAAGACCATACCAGATTCACCCATGCACAAAGTTCACCAGTTCACCCCTTCCCAGTCCCGCAAAACATGGGAAACCTTGCCTTCAATTTTCATGACAGCAATAGTTACTTTCGCCAAGCTCACAAGGTTCTTCAGACCGTGGCGGATTTTTTCATCTTCTATGTAATAAAGTCGTGCTACAAATATATTTATGTTCACATTTGAGTGTTTCTTTAAGAAATTCATTATTTTATGGCAGCAGTCCACACAAGGGCTCCAGGACAAGTACCAGGTGATGGAACAGTTGACAAAATTACTGGATCTCCTCATCTTAAAGATCTTCTCCAGGAAGTAGACTTCAGCATGGTAATGATCATTTTTGACCCAGTGTATCCAAGGCGTGCCGGTCTCACCCCACTGCAGTTTGCATAGTAGGTATGCATCCCGTGGAGCCTTACAGGGGTCAAAATTATGCTTTAGTGCCTTCTTAGATATATACATGCTGAAACAGAAGAGAAACTTCAAGGAATCTCCGGTTACAACTTTAATTAGTTCTCCAGTACACAAAAAAGGGGGAGGGTGGAAGAAACAAGAGGAGAACTCAGAAGCGCAAAACATGAGACCAATGCAAGAAAAATGAAGAGTTGGGCACAACAGCAGGGTAAAGGAATCAAACCCTGAACCACCTAATCTTCCCTTTGTCTGCAACTGCATGCAGAACTCTCATCTCTTCACACCTCCCTACGGATGTCCTCTTCCTCATCAATGCAAGTATTTCTAAAAGCTTTCCAGATATTTTTGTGTGTCAGACATTTTTCCAGGGCTCCTATGTAGCCCTTTTCGATGTAGGCAGAAATCACAAATTTCGTAAAAACTAAAAAAAATAAAAGAAAATAAAACCACTGCTAAATTACAAAATATTACAAAATATTTCTCCTTATTGGATTCTCTTCTTATCTGTATTTTCATAAGGATTAGCACAGTCAGCAGAATCCTACATGAGAGAAGGAAAAAGAAGGGCTCTATACAAAAACATGCAGCTCTCAAGAATGACATTTTCTGACAGTCCATCTCTTAGATCCAGATCTATTCAGTTCAAATCACACCTCTAAGTAACTATACAAAGACTGCCAGTGTTGGTCATGAATGTATCCTTTATGTCAGTAATTATCCATGATACATAAATAATATATGAAGTCACTACTAGCACTTTGTAGCTTTTGTACAATTGCTTTATATGGAGATTTACATGAGAATGTACTTCAGATATATATTTTTCCACATTAGAGTAATTTAGAATAAATCTAGTAGACAACTGGACAGAGTCTTAACAGAGATGCAATAAAACTGTAGATTGTTTCATAGATTAGCAGCCACCCATAACAAAAAACCCCACTATCTGAACTAAGGACAAATTAAATTTTGCAGATCAAGCAACTGTCACATATTCTTTAGCTGCAGGACTCATCACCTATATAAAAATAAATCTCATTTATCTGAGTCAGTCAGAACACTCTGTCATCTTACCCTGTCTCCTTCTTCATCCTGGCCTCCCACACTTTAAAATACATATGTACACACACCAGCTTAAAACCCACAGAATGTATGTCTGTTTATTGTCTCCATGTAAACTCCACGTATGTAAACCACAAAAACTATGCATGCAGATTTCTTTATCAGAGTTTCTATTGAATTTATGTAAATGTAGCAAATGTAAATGTCACCAAATGTTTAATTCTGGTACAGGAATAACTCTTTTTATTACATTTAATTCCTTTAATATATCATTTAAAAATCCAACAAAGAGAGACAAAAGTGAAGCACAGGCTAAATTTTCATTTTTTTCTCATTTGATAAGAGATTTATTTTCTTTCTTTCTATTATGTTATTTGGAAGTTAGTGCATGTTAGCTTAAATTTCTTTAAAACTTGATGATTAGGGAACATATATATGTAAAATAAATATATAATATGTACATAATAAATATATATACTCTGTGTGTGTGTGTGTGTATGTATGTACAGGGAATATAGTGACAGTGGTTGAAGTTCACCAGAGGAAATCTCCCAATACTCAGGCCAAATCAGTTCATCTAACTCTTACAGAAGATATCTTTAAGGTTTTGGAAAGCGGCGTTAAAATAGATTACAGAGATTTGATTTGTTCAAAGGTACTTGTAGTTGTTGGCATCTGATTATAACATATAGACAAGTTCAAATTTCCAGTTCTTACTTAAACTGGTTTTAAGCACCCTCTTGCCTGTGTCTTGACCATAAAATATTGCACTTTGTTATTAATTATTTATTATTAATTATAATATTGCACTATAGCAGTGGGTGTCCTGTGCGTGTTTTCAGAGACATAAAGTAATTTCTTTAGAAAAATCTTGCAATACACTAATCTTCAAGACATAGCCTCCTTAAAGATGTGCTAAGCCAAGCAAAACTTATTGTGTAATCAACTTAATGCAATATATATAACTTGGTATTTTTAAAATAATCAATTAATGTAAATTTAAACAGCTTTAACAGGACAGTCAAGAAATTTTTAAAATGTCGTAAAACAGTCCCACATTATAGAATTTATACAGAATCCCAGCACCTATTCCCTTTTCTCCCCAAACCAGATAAGAAAATGCTTAAAATAAGTTGTGAGTTTACAGATAAACTGACCAAAGACATGCAATCACTTTAATTTTTTCATTTTCATAGCAGTCACAAACGGCCCTTGCTCTCCAGCATTGTTATGTACGGTACACATACACAGACGAAGCCTAACTCAAAAAAATCAAGCACTTAATAGATCATTGCCTGGTACAAATATGAGACAAAATAGTTAGCAAATTAAAAATTTAAAAAGTCCTAAAACTTTTTTAGTTTTCTGTCTAAATTTGGTTCATCAGTCTCATGAAGATGAACTTGTAACCCTTTCAGAATTTCAGAGCTGGAGAGAAATACACCAACCGTAAAGACTGACTAAGTATTTGAAAGGTGAATTGCACCCAAAAATGTTTAGAGGAGTTAGGGGAGAAAATGGCAGAAGGATGACAGACAACATAACTGTCTCCCAGGCTTCATTTTCTTTTTATTTTCTTTCTTATGGCTGCTATGTAAATGTGCATTAAACCTTGAAAACATACTGACTGATTAGAAATACCTTTTACATTGTATTATTTATACCTTTTCTATTGTCCCATCATCCACAACTTGAACAGGAATGCAATGAGTTTATTTTAAAATGTATTCATTTTATGAAAACAGTTCCTAAAACTAATCTTTTATTAAAATTTTGTGTAATAAACTGCACCATTATAGATACTGAATAATTTTCCTTCCTTCCTCTAACACTTTTTATTAGAAACTATTTAAAATCTTACTCATTGGAAGATAATAATAGTAATAATGATAGTATCTAAAAATATGCAAGCATAGATGCGTCAAAGCTTCTTTAATCCATGTTTTTCCTCCATTGCCAATGCTTTGCACAGCCAATGAACTTATTTACTAAACTTTGCATTAAAACTTTTTTTTTCCCCTCTATTGGACAGAAAATGTCTGGTCTGAAACTTCCTGTTTATTTTGTGGCACAACAGCAGTTTCAAGATCTCAAAACAGTCAGGCAGGGGAGAGGCACTTTTGGATTCTCTTGCTGCGCAGCATTCGGGTGAGCCAGCTCCTGCCTTAGCCCTTCCCCAACCAACTCCCATCTTTCACTCATTTTTATCCGCACCTTTTGTTCCCCGCTGTTTTATGGCCCCCTTGACAGTTTTATGCCGGTGGGAACTTCCCCAACAGGCTCAGACTGTGGTTACACCGGGGATCGGGGGTCCCACTCGGGTATGCTGGCACCACTACCACCATCACCCTCGTCCTTCCCCAAGCAAGGCAGAGACTTTGCACAGACAGAAAGCACACGCCTGGGGCGACAAAGCAAGGGGTCCCCTTAGCCTGGAGCAACAACAACACAGAGCTGAAGTTGGGGTGGGGGTTTTTTTGGAATAGCAATTTTTTTTTACCCTCTCAGCTTTTTCTTGTACATGGTTTCTCCTCTCCCGGCGAACGCTCCTGCAGACGGTTGCTCTGTGGGCGGTCTAGGACTGAGCACACCCCCAGGCTCTGCTGACTCGGGGTGATGTAAGAGGAAAGGAAAAAAACTGGTTTGGCTGCTGTTGCTACCAGATAATGACATGTCTTTACATGCCTGCCCTTAGCTGTGCTCTTTCCTCACCCCTTAACTGGGGAGTGAGGGCTGATACATGTTCCCAGTTAAAAATGTAATACTTGGACAATCTCCTTGAAGCCTGCTTGTAAGTTTGAAAGGGATGACAACGCTTCATTGGCAGAAAAATGAGATTTATTCTGTGCGGGAAATTCCTCCCATGGTGCTGCTGTTCTGTGTGGCATGCAGGCCTTTCCTCCGAAGCACCCAAAGCTCAGCTCTGTAGAAAGCATGGTGGTTCGGACTCACACGTTGCAAGGTCTTTCCATGCTGTCACAGCTTTGTCAAGGATGAAGTGCTCACAAATACCTCTGGTAAGACACTTCACTCACAAGGTATCAGCAAAGCTTGCGCACCTTCCCTGCCAAACCCAGAATGTCAAGATTTCCCCCTATGGAGGAAGAGAGGGGATGGTCTATTGGGAGCCTTGCAGAAGACATGGCATTCAAGGAGTGGGTGATCTCAAACAGGCCATGTCTGCTCTCTTGGGCCTTGTGCTTAGGGACTGAGAAGCCCGTATGTTACTAACGTAATCTGTAATTTGTATACACAGGCCCGCGCTGTGCCGTTGCTGCACATGCAGTATGACTTTCTGGCCCCGCCATACTGCACTAACCCCTCAGCCACAGGATAAACTTAGTGGATTCTAAGAGAGGAAGGAGCCTGCAGGCATCTCTCACTTGGCACCAGCGATTGCACCACCGACCTGGCCCCGCGATTATCTACACATGCAGCAGGAAGTTTGAACATCCTTTAGGAACAGAACTGTGTTCCTGTAAGAAAATATGTAATAGTTCAGACAGCCAAAAAGGGGAAGCTTCCCTTCACAGGCAGGATCTGCACGGTATGTTGTGGGGAAATCCATCCAGGGTCTGTCCGACGCTGCACAAACACGGGGTGCCCAGCATCTGAGGGGATATTAAATTCACTCACTGTCAATATTCCTCTTCTTATTCTGTCTTATTAAAACAGCTGTTTTATTTAGCAATTTGTTGTCAGGCCTTTCTTGCTGAGATCCAGTAAGTACCCTGCACCATCTCTCTTGCGTGTAAGTGATCCTTGTCGCACCAGTGAGATGCACACATCTGGTGATTATACAGATAAGACAGTGTAAGGGGGAAAAATCCATTTATTTTTAGATTTGCAAAATAAAATCACGGTCCCTTAAGGTCTTTTTGAGTTTTGTTATACTAATTTCCTGTGGAGACATTTAGGAAACATAGTAGCTCCCAAGTCCCATGGAGTTACTACTGTTAACATAACTGCTACTGCAGAAGAACACAGCGCAACTCAGCAACTTTGCCAGCCCCCTTCTGAAAACACAGCCAAGGCAAAACTAGCAAGACTCACAAACCTGGGGTGACACCGAGGAGCAGCTACAATTACCAGTCACTTGGGAGCTCATATTCTGCTCGCAGATTAACTGCACTGTGGATGCAGAGCGCTTAGCAGGCTACATCCAAAGTCTGGCTGGGTGCACTAGCTGAGGCAAACCACCACCTACTCAGGCCTGGAAACATTACAAGTACTTTCACAGGACACCAAGCCTAAGCTAACAAGGACCAGATGTATCTAGAGAGAGTGCTTGCAGAGACTCTGCCGACATGTTCCTGAGACTAGGAGCCCAGGGGAGCAGGGGTCAATGACACCCAAGTGACTCCTCGTAAACCCATGAAGGGACCAGCTCTGCCTCAAGGTGAGCTATGCCACACTCTGAGTGCTGGCAGCACTCTGTGGTCTAGGAGGGTAGGTTACCTCAGGCTCAACACTGGATGCACAGGGCCAACTTTGGCCTAATACAGCGACAGAGCTATTTAGCCTTCCAGGAACTGGCCTTGGATTTTTTCCCATTACCTGAGATATCTCAAAACTGCATGAGTTGACAGTATGAGGATTTTGGTTTTCATTTCTCTTTTTATGAAGTACCTGAAGAAAATTGCTGAGCCCTGTCTCTTCTGGGGGACAAGAAGCTTCAGTGATTTCAGGAGCTAGTACCAGATGGTAGCTAGCTAGATTTCTGGAGCTAGTACCAGATGTTGACACCAGCTTGTCAAACTCTCTTGGCTTGAGTGCTGCCTGCCTCAGAAACCTCCTCTCCACGAGGGACAAAGTGAGCGCTGTGGGCTGTTGGCTAACCAATGTACGCCACCCTAACCTGATGGGCAAACTTTCTGTGTGACATGGGAGAGGATGTAAAGACATGCATGACCAGTGTGTTCTTTTTGACATGGTTGGTTGTGTATGCATCCTAAGTATCTGTAGCAAAAGCGCAACTTTCTAAAAGCTGAAAACGTTCACAGATACTACTAGAAGAGGTCTGCTAGGAATGCAGCCGTATTAAATATGCTACTTCTGCCATAAAAAAAACACAAATGGAAGTTCAAGGTGGAAATTCATTAAGCTCAAGGTCGTGATAAATTCACCTACCTTGGACTGAAAAACTTACATTACTAAGGAACAGGCCTCTTCGGAGATTTCAGATTGAGACGCAGAACACTTAAGATGGTGACACTCAGCCTGTAATGGACTGAGTGGAGATTTGATGGGAAAGTTTCCTGCAGGGTAATGTACAGTATGCATTTGTTTACATGATCCATTCCAGCAACCCTGCTCTGACAGCAGTAAACATCACCTGAGATGAAGCCACAAGATGGGATGGTACCTTCCTAAACTGCAGCAGCTCTCTTCACTACACTGTGCCTGTCAAAAACTTCCTCCAAAGATGTAAGCAGTGTGTGATGGGCTGACACTAAGCAATACCTATATCTCTCCTCCAGAAACCATTTCCCATTCTACGTATTACTTCACGTCTAGCTCCACATACCACATTGCTTGTATCTGTGACCCCTGAAAGCCCTTGGTGGATAGACACGCACTCATTGCAACAGCTGTAATTTCTTAGGGTTAGTAAATTTACCTGTGATTCTCACACACGTACTCTCCGTCATGCAACCAACGTTAGTGAATGACACGGGTATAAAACTAACACAGCCTGAGATATAAGAATATAGCATTTCGTAGGTCAAGTTCTCTTTCTGTCTTCCAGACTTTATCATCTCCTGCGTACTGCAACAGCAACACGGCACGCTGATCTGGATTTCGTACAACTTAGGGAAACAGGTGCTTTTGCTGTGCTGTGACAGCTTCACATCGTGTTGTCAAGCCACAGGTTAACCTTCTGAGTGAGCTGGCAACAAAAGGCTGGATGTTGAGGGCTTCCACTTTCCAAACACCCAGGGCTTGAACTGCCTTCTCCCACTGCTGCAGTGTCCTAGGACTGGATGAAAATGACATGCTGCACTGCTGAGATAGCACGTTAGTCCTCCCACCACAGAGTGGGATGTCTTTACTTAAGGCTATGCCACAGGATAGTGGTTGCTCTCAGAAACAGCCAGTTCTTTCCTGGGAAGCTGCCCAAACATCTGCTCGGTGCAACAGGAGTGCATCCTTGCAATGCACAGCACAAGCCATGCACAGTACCACCTGGAACACACGCATGCAAGGGCATATGCTGGCACAAAATCACGGCTGGAGGTAGTTAGCAGAGCCCTGTCAGAATGCTGCTGTGGGCCCAAATCTGAGTTAGAACAAAACAGCACTGCCTGGGTCTGGCATTAATGGTTAGGGGTCTGTCAGATAATTGATAAGTTAATCTGATAACCCTGATAACAGGGTTCTGATGGGGTTATAGAGGAAGCAGGTTAGGTAACTAGATTGTTAGACACCCGATGAAGAAAGGAAGAAAACCAATTACTTTGACTGATGTGTCCACAGTCATTTCGCCTTTTGAGCACTCTGGCCATATTTGTAATTTCAGTGAAAGATTGGATACCAAGATGAAAAACATGATGTGAGATCATCAGCGGGTAGGTAACATAGCCAGGAATACAAAATATCTTGTTCTGACAGCTTGGTCATGGGATATATGAGTCATAATGTTTTAGGTCAATTTATCTCATTCAGTATGCTGCTCTTTATTACTCAATGAAATAGAAACCATAACACTATTGCACTTTTGTGATTCATTTTCCTCTTTCAAAAGCTTCCAGAGTATCAGGGAATATTTCCTGTGCATGTGTTGGATATTGGTCCCCCAACAGCTGGGCCTCTCTGTCCCCCATGTTTGTTTGTGATCTTGTTAAGGAGCCTTTATCATCTCCCACAGTTGAACAGGACCAAAGAATCTCTACAAGCCAGGAGCTTTATAGGAAATAATTGTCACCAAAACCAGTGTATCACAAAACTATAGCACTCCTTAGCACAGCTCTCTGTAGCCTCTTGGATGTTGCTGACCTTTGGTGTCAGGTTCTGAAGTCCTTCCTGACAGCTCAGCCCCTCTAGCCTCAGACCTGTGTCACAGCCGGACATTATATGTATGTCTAGGCCCCTGGTAAAAGAAAAGGAGACAGGTCAGAGCTCAAAAAACAAGAGGCAAATAAATACCACAGGAAAATTACCGATTCCTGTTATTGAACTTGTTTTGTTATTCTGTAAGGCACATGCTGCCCTAATGATTTTCAAAGAGTTTCAATTGAATCATAATGGGGGCAGACAGTGAAATAGCTTGTTTTGAGAACTGGTGTTTGAAGAAAGAAAATGGGAATGGGAAATGTCTGCCTGAGCAGTGCAATAGCATAAAGGATTTCCCTCACTCTTCAAAGACGACCCCTCTTTTCTGCGTCATCCAATGTGCCATCTGGACACTTCTCACCGCCAAGAGACTGCCCTGACTGTGACACTGCCCTTTGGTTACTCCACCTCAATTGGCTGGTCAAGGAAACTCTTCCCATGAAGAGGTAACATTAGTCAGACAGAGGCAAAGAAAGCCAGGCTGGGATGCAACACATCTCTGTGCAGCTCTAATCCATTTGCAAGGCCCTTCCATTACCAGAGGAATTTCTTGGAGACATTTGTGGTAACAGAAGCCAGTCCACCCGTCAGTACTACCCAGATTCATCCATGCCACCCCAGAGGCAGCAGGCAGCTGCCTACATATCTGTGGCACGACAGTATGAGGGACGGGCCAGCAGAGCTGAGGAGACTCAGGCAGGTTTGGCCGCTGCTATTGCTGTGGGATAGCCTGCACTAGGCACAGCTGATGGGGAAACTGCCCCTCATGCTGGGACCATCGCTATGCTGCTCCTATCCCCAGCCTGAAAATGCCCCATCTCATTCCAGTCCATTGACAGCCTTTCGCTGCACCAATAGCTCTGGGGAAACCCTGCCTGCCCTGTGGTTCAACCCTGATGTCTGCAGGCTTCTTTTCAAATGCAAACACATGAACATTGCAGAGGCAATGTAGCTTGACAGTGGACTTTGTCTCATCTCTGTCCTGAAGTCAGCCCTGTGTCCATCTCCTGTCTTGAATCTGTGTATCTCCAGAAGGAAAATTCAAGCTCCAGCCGTAGGTAGTAGATGAGTGAGAGATGGGGATAAAGACGTTCTCTAAGGGCATGATGGCTGTGCAGAGGGTGGTAGTGCCAAGGATTTTGTCGAAAGCCCATGGCAAGGGAAAAAAAAATCCCAATTCAGGTGAAATCTACTGTGAGACAGGGAATGAGAACTTAATTTTCTTCTCTCTGGCCCCAGTTTGTCCTGGGTCTTTAGCCTTAGGAAGATACATCACAAGCCAGGACAGCTTTATCTTGACTTCAAGCAACAGATTGTGTCTATACTGAGATTTTGCAGTGATGCCTAAAGGAGAAGGAGCAGGGTGAGCTGTGAAACGGGCTCAAGTCCAAATCCCAAAACAACAGTCAAAGTTGCTTTATTGGGCTTGCGTTGCATCTTTGCAGATGGTTTGAAGCAGGGTAGGTTCACTTACTACAGCACCAATTCTTCACAGGTCTGCAGCAGGACTGTCCTTGGCTGTTTGTCATTGCTGTTCTGCTGCCAGTTACCACTCCTGCAGTTCTAATATTGGGAAAGACAGGATGAATGGTCTCCTCTGCAGATTTTTTAATGTTTAATTCTAATCCAGTCAGTTCTGCAAGAGATAGTAAAAGAGTTTGGAGAGCAGCTCTGCAAACAAACAGATGGATTTTGGCCGAAAATAACCAGGCACGCAAACAAACAAAACATGGAAAGCTGCAAAGCGATATGAAACAAGGCATCACAAATGCAAAATTCCATTTTCCCAGAAATACCTTTCCTGACTGACTTCAGCCAAGCAGAAGACAGCTGCCCAGGAATCAGCAGTTCTGTTTCCTGAAAAGCACGACCCTGATGAGATGTTCTTATTCTGACTCACAAGACAAACAGGGTCCCTCCTTGCCCTCCCTCCCAGTCTCACTGCCTTCTCACCCACATACCGTGTTGTCCTCTGAAACAGCTGATAGCCTGTGGCATGCAGCTGGGATACCACAGAGCCAGGTTTAAAAAGGGGTGTGAACTTGCGTCTCACTCAGGAGTGGCTACCCAATCACCTTCTTTTAAGCCTGGAAAACCCTTCCCAAAGAAAAATAAAGTAAAATCTGAAAACCAAAACTTTTCACAGAAACGTTTTGGTGCTGTCCAAGCAACCTTTCCCTATGAAAGCCAAACAATCCTGGCCAGACCCACTCTCATTCCTGCACGCACTGCTGTGTCTCCAAGACAGAAATGAACTCAAAGGGCTGCAGAAAAAGATTGTCCTTAATTGAAGAGATCAAAAGCTAGGACTAAGCACACACGGGTGGGATTTACACCCTGACAGCTTCATCTTCAGAAGGCTCAGGCTTTTCTTAAACATGGTATCAGACTCTGCTGCTGTAGCAAGTACAGCTTCTACCTTTACGTCTCCTGTTGTCCCCCACCCCTACTGTCTGTTGCTGCGACTGGGGCAGGAGGGCACAGTTCCCCAAGGCAAGTCTCTGCGTTTGAGATAATGGGTGAGCACGGTCCAAGCCAAAGGGACTGCTGAGCTGGTTACTGTCTATGGCACACTGAAAGTAGTGTGGATATTAGTGTCAACACGATAGTGTGGGAAAGTCCTCCCGCCCTCAACAGTGAATGGCCATGAACTCCTAAACCTCACCGCACTACAACCACAGAATGTTTGCTTTGTTGGCGCTATTGGATACTGTTACCTCCTCCAGTCTGGGATCCTGTCATCTTTACTGTCAGACAGGAAAGCAGTACCTGTGAGGCTGTGTGGCAGCACACTAGATGATACGTGGATAAGGCTTTCTTCTAAGACACAATATATTTTGACACAAAGATCATCTGCACACATGCAAACATTTAAACAGCTGGACGTTGGAGATTAAAAAGCTATTGTTAATTTAGCTTCTGTGAGCATGCAAAGAAGCCTGATGCAACCTGACTGTGACTTAGGAGGCAGAGTTGGAAAGCAGATGAAGCTGCCAGGTTGATACCATCCCCTGGTTTGCTTGGAGAGACTGCCACCATGCCAGAGAGTCTGTCACAGCAGCATGGTTGGTGGAAAGTTCTCTGCAGATGTCCTTGACAGTGCCCTCAGTGGTGCCAATACCATGCATGCTGGGAACACCTAGCTATCCCCGCAATATAAATGCACAATAATGAAGGATCATAAAACAGAACAAAAGAATTCTCCCTCTCCATGGGGGAAAATAAAATAGTACTAATAAAAAGAAAACAGAGCAGAAAGGAGCAAAGCCAAGGTCTGGTCTACACGGGTATGGTGCCTGCATCCTTGTAGCTGATTGCAGCTACTGTTGCAGTCATATTGGTGCAAGCAACACGTACATCAAAATCAACTTTATCAGCAGCTATGTTTGTCTTCAAATGAAGTTTGCTTTGGTTACTGGCCAGAGACTGCTGCACGTCACATAGAAGCAAGGAAACGGAACAAGCAGATACAGAGTCATGAAGGAAAAAAATACAGGGAGATGAGAATTTAAAACGCAGGCCATCTAGAGAACAAATGAACAGGAAAAAACGCAGGAGAGAAATGAAAGTAAATAAGAGAGAGAACAAGAATAAGCAGAAGAACCTGAAGGGACATCAGAGATAGGCCAGGCACAGGATGCTCCCCTGAACGCCACACTTCCATCCTGCCTGTGTGAGGGGAAGCAAACTTTGGATACCCCATGCTATGAGGCTCATTCATCCCCTGTACAGAGAAGCCAGACCAGAAGAGCACGACAGGTGGTGAACAGGAAGGAAATCCTTCTCCCAGCTCAGCTGAAGCCTTTAATCTTTGCCAGCCTGGCTTCTGGCATATGCCCCAGCTCTGCTGGGAACTGTTAGCAGCAATATTATCCTAAAGCAGGGGAAGTTCAGCCTCATTTCATACAGTCTGCTTGACTCCCAGGTTAACGAACTCTCCAGGAGCTCAGGCCACGTATCCTCACAGTTTACACCCTATAGAGCAAGATCTTCAGGACCCATTTTAGCTGAAGGGCTTATGTGCACAGGAAATTCACCTAAGTTGCGGCCTTTATCGTACAGTCACTTACCTGCAGCACAGGTAGCAAAAACAGCACCCACGGAGAATTTGCATGGCCTGCAGCAAATGCAGGAGCTGGTAACTGTGTCATGCTGAAAGAAAGGCACATAAAGAGTAGTGAGTCTCAGCTGCCACTGAGAACAGAACAGCTGAGTCGACACCTCTGGAAGATTTCTAGTGGTACATTCAGTCTTTCCTTTGCAAAAAGACAGTTACAGTCTGGCATGTCACCCTAAAAAGGATGCTAGTCCCTCCCTGGTACAAACAAGCAAAGATGTGCTTTTTAAGGACCAGTTAAGCTAGGCCCAACTTGCAGCCAGTTAAGTTGATTCCAACACAAATACCAGTTTATAGAGGTTGTGGCTAGGACTTGCTGCCAGCAACAGAAATCATGGTCAAAACACAGGTGCAGGTGAGCGCTGTGAGCCTGAAGAAGAGAAATCAAGCAGGGGAAGAACAGAAAGCCACAAGAACCATTGCGTAGTGGGGGAAGCTATGTTCTCAAGCTTTTATTTTGGATGCAAAATGAGTAAATAGAATTTCCTGGATCTACGTGCTGTCTTGGCTGATATCACTGCATATCTTGTTCAGGTTCACAATGCTCTCTGGATGTCTTGTGAAGGTACCAGAAACCATCCTCTCAGGAATAGCCTTCAGGAGCCAATCTTGTTATGAATGAACAGGCAAAACAAGAGAATAATAAAGGAAGAAAGCTCATGCCACTAAATTCCCCAGGATTTTACTCGTGATAGCGGTGAACAATGCTAGGAAAGAAAATGCACAGCTTTCCCCCTTCCAAGGAGGGACTACATCTGGATGATGTTTCCCAATTTGTCCCGTCCCTCAGCTGCAGCTCAGCACTTGTTTTGAGACATAGAACAACTTGTTTGCATGTGGGAAGAGAGTCTCAAGTTTGTAAGAGACCTCTGCAGACCAAGCCTGTCTCGCCCGGTGACCAAGAGGAATTTCTCAGTCGCTGGGGCAGGGAGTAGTTTTCCTTCACGAAGCTGCCAGCTGGAGATCTCCTGGAGGCTACCACTGAGAGACAGGAAGAAGGGAGGCAGGACAAACGCCTCCAGCGTACCTCAGCCCTGTGTCCCAAATGGGCGCTGGGACATCCAGGGAGAGCCCGCTATCGCACGGAGCTCTCCGCACCCACCCTCACTCGGTACCACCTTGTCCTGTCCGGGAGGGGCAGCAATTTGGGGGGGGGGG
>VZSC01016540.1:42537-96695 GCA_013398225.1 Steatornis caripensis
CCAGGGGTGGGGAGCGATGATGCCGGCGGCAGCCCCGACCCCGGTGAGAGCGCGACGGGCGCTGCTTCGCCGGCTGCCCCGCTGCAAGCGGCGGCGGGAGTCGGGTGCGGCTGCCGGCGGCCCGGCCCCAGCGCCCGGCCGGGATGGGCAGAGGTGGGACCGGACAGGGGTCTCGGTTCCGCGGCCCCGAGGGTGCCTGTGTCGGCACGCGGCGCTTCTCCACGCTGCCAGCGGTTGCGGAGCCCTGCGAGCCCCCAGGGCACCCGCAGTCTTAACTTCTGAGAAGTTGGACTTCAAAGCCTTTGAGTCTTCTCTGCCTGACTCCGCTCACCCCAGTTCTCTTTTCTTCTCAGATGCCTCTCCAGCTTCCTCCAGCTCTGGGACGCTCATCCAGTACACCCCGGACTCTGCCACTAGCCCCACCACAGAGCACCCATCTCCCCATCCCTCTTTCCAGAAGGTCAAGGAGGAAGGTGAGGGTGTGGTGAAGAAGGCCAAGAGCCGCACAGCCTTCTCTCAGGAGCAGCTGCAAATCCTGCACCAGCGGTTCCAGAGCCAGAAGTACCTCAGCCCCCAGCAGATCCGGGAGATGGCTGCAGCCCTGGGACTCACCTACAAGCAGGTGAACATCTTGTTCTGAGCAGCTGAGTCTCGTCTCTGCTGTGAAGTGATCTTGCAAGTGGGGGGGTGGGGAGGGTTTTTTTTCTTTTTCTTAGACCCCAGAGATGAGTTTCTTTCGTGGTCTTGTTTATGCCGTTGCTTACGTGAGAGAGCAGAGGGTGTGAAAACTTATGACTCGGTCTTCCTCTTATGTTTGGTTCCAGCACTATCCACCCACTCCGTGCAGGTGTTTGAAAGTGCATACAGAGCAGGGCTATGCACAGTCAGGTTACTGTGCTGCGTGGACATGCGTTGTCTCTGATGAACATGAAAAGTCAGATACTTCCACTGCTATGCAGGTTGTTTTTCTTGGTCAGAGTGGCACCTGGGCCTCTCCCTAGAGAGAGGGTCCTTGCCCCACCAGCTACTCATGTCTGACTGAAGGAATGACTCACTCTTGAGTCAGCACTGATCCTGGCGCATCAGTGAGATGCTGCTGCTGTACAAGCTGCGTTTCTGCATTTGTCTTGGCCTGTCTTTCAGGTAGGGTTTTTGAAGTCATGAAAGATCCCATGGTGATCTGAGGAGTAAGACTTGTTAGTTTTCATGTCTCTGCTCTGTGATTCTGTGACTACCTATGTCTGCTTTGTATTTCTAGGTAATATTTCATACTACCTAGGTCTGCTGCTGAAATTATGTATGGTATTAAGAGCCAAGCAGAAACTGGATTGTAGTAGAAGCCAAAATATCTTTAGGATGTGTAGTAAGTGCTGAGAATGAATTCCTAATCTCCTATGAACTTTCTTCATCACCTTTAGGTGAAAACATGGTTTCAGAACCAACGGATGAAATTTAAACGTTGCCAGAAGGAGAGCCAGTGGGTGGAAAAAGGGATGTATCTACCACAGGTGAGAGAATTCCCCTTTCCCCCATCACCACCAGTCACGGATTTCTCTAGTCTGTGGGGAGAAGTCCCTCATGTCCAACCTGCCACCTTGAACAATTCACAGGACTCGATGTTACCAAGCCAGTTGTATTTCTTGTAATAGGGCTTACCGTGGCATCTATTTTAAGCCTGCCCTGGCAACTGAAAGAGCTTTGTTTCCAGTCCACTTATCTTTCAGTTGGGACTAGACAGAAAACAAAACAGCCAAAGAGGGCCAGCAAGGCTAATCATGCTGTTTTTCTCCCCAGCATGGTGCTCGCAGACTTGTTGAGTTGGAGATGACTAATTTAAGATCTTGTCCTCTCTGCTATTGCTAGTCTATTGTGAGTACCATGAGTACAAAGACGACACTATTGTTTGGCTTGGGGGAGGGGGAGACAAGATGACCTATCCAAAAGAATGGGCACAGTTGGTGTGGTGCTCTGCATTACTGAACAGCCTTCTCTGTCTCTTCTAGAATGGGTTCCATCAGGCTGCGTACCTGGATATAACCCCCACGTTTCACCAGGGCTTCCCTGTCGGTGCCAGCAGAAACCTTCAGGCTGTGACCAATGTGCACCAGGCTTACAGCGGTGGCCAGACTTATGGGAATGGGCAGAGCCTGTACTCGTTCATGGCTGTGGAGGATGAGGGGCTTTTTGGAAAAGGTGGGACAAACTGCAATACCCAGCAAGCCATGGGTTTATTAAGCCAGCAGATGAACTTCTATCACAGCTACCCTGCTGATATGGATTATGTCAGCCTGGAGTCAGAAGACACCTACGGCTTCCAGAGCACCTCTGACAGTGTCACACTGTTCTCGAGCTCTCCTGTACGGCATCAGTACCAGGCCCCTTGGCATCCCCTGGGGACCCAGAGTGGTTATGAGTCTTAGGACCAAGTACTTGTTTCACCCTTCTGTTTTCTCTTACGGGGTTTCTAGGGTCTTGACTCAGGGATCCAGTTTCTACTTATTTCTCTTGCCCCTCCTCTTTTAACCATTGTTGGGGCTCAGCACCCTGCTGTCTTGGGCTAGTTTTCTGTTTAAATGCACCCGTGTTTATAGCTAACCCTTGGCAAGGGTGTTTTGTGTGTGGATAGATGAAACTTCATTCATGGAGGGGAATGTGCAATGCCACAGCCAGGAGCAGCAGAGGTGGTAAAGGCCTGGTTTCGCTGCCCCAAGTTTTGCCGCCCCAAGTTTTGCCTTCCTCTGTTGCCTCTTTAGCAGGTGATCTCTGATCCTTGCCCTGTGTGTCTTCCAGTAGAGCTTTGCTCTAGAAGAAAACCCCTGTACTTCAGCATTTCTGCTGGAAATACCCTGTTGTGGCCCAGAATCTTTCCTGCTGTCTTGCCTGTTTCTGTTGCTACCTCAGTCAGCTAACTGCTAATAGGTTCTTCATCTGCATGCTCTCCTTCCTCACTGGAAAAGCTAAATGAGATCATCTGATCTCAGATTACTTGATCCAGTTACTTTCAGCGACTCCTGGAGGGGTCAGCACTTGCCTGCCCATTGCCTGCTGCCCTCCTGTGTAGGTAGGGCAGTTAAGAGGAGGGGAGGAGCAGAGGAGAGAGAATGGGGTAGAGTGCTGCCCATATCTCACAATGGAAACTCCCTCCGTGGTTTCCAAAGCTGCTAACTTATTCAGGATGGTGTCTCTGGGACTGTCCCCGCCCAGTTTAGATATTGCCTTTCCACATCTCTCTGCTGAGAGACTGTTGGCTTGTCCCAACCTGCAAATTGCAGTGGAGGGTAGCCCGAAGTGCCATTGTTGGAAGTGCAAGGAGCAGCGCTGTATGTAGTCATCTTCAGAGCGGTGAGAACAGTCTGCTTTATCTGTACGTGATGGTCCTCTAGCACTTCACAAGCATAGCACTGCTACAGTGCAGCTTTCTCTGGGGTAGAGGTGGGCAAGCTACGTAAAGGACTCTGTTATTTTAAAGGTGATGTTTAATGTCACTTATCCTGAATCCTAGATGGTTGGGGGAGGGAATCCTGTTGGCTCCCAATGATGTTGTCATCCAAGGGACTAGAGCAGGATGGTTCCCCACTCTGTTGTCTAATACCAGTTTTAAGAGCATAAGCTAGTAGGATTTTCGTCTCTTCCCCAGTGCTTAGTTGGATATCTTCTGCATTTTTCTGTTGAAACGAGAACACTGAGGCACTGGTTGCTTCATCCGACATAAGTACCCAGGCTCTGAGGGAAGTGAGAAGTTGGGAGAAACCCAGTTAGACAAAATGAGGAAAATGCCAATTAAAATTTGTGGTTTCTTTTTTAAAAATAACTGAACCATCCCTTCCAGTATGGAGAAACTGGAAGTTTGCTCCAATCTGTGTGAAACCGATTTTTTTTTTAGCAAGATTAGTGCACGATTTTTACTGCAACCTTGTCTTCAAATGTCTGCACAAGTGTTGTATGTTGTAGTTACAAAACTCATTGCAAAGGAGGCGAACACTTGTTGTTCCAGAATAACTTTTCTTAAAGTGATCTTAAGCGTGTTTTATGTTACGTGCATGTTGTCTTTTATTATTTTGTTTCTGCTTAATGTTCTTACAAACTTGTTTGAATTGAAAATAAATTACTTTATTTTAATGTTGAAACAGTGTCACCAGTTTGCATTGTAACAGCCTGATACGAGAATGGTTATTCTGCACAGGTTAGACCAGCACTACTGTGTTTCTCCCAGAAGTAGGATCAAGCAACAGCTTAGAAAAAATAGGTCACATAAGTCAATCATCAGCCTTGTTTTTAATATGTAGGTGTGTTGCCTGGTGCAAGGGGGGGGCTCCAGTGGTAGGCAACTGGATTGCTATCTGCTGGCTTGCCATAATGTACAGCCCTGTAACATGCTTGTGTTAGTCCTTAAACTGCAACGCTTCAAAATAACTAAGTATGAAGGATACGCAGTTCAGGTAAGAGCAAAAGAAAGTGCCTTTTGAGATTGTATGTCCACCTGCTGCCGCTCCAGAAGGTCACAGAGGTCATGGAGGCTGCAGCTCTTGGGGTTCTTGCACTAACCTCAAATGGCAGCAGAAGTTTGTGTGTATAAGAACCTGAATCCTGCTCCTAGCGCTGAAACAAAAAACTTGCTTCTTTCCGTGCTTTGCCTCAAGACTGCATTTATCTCCTTCACAGCTGAGAGCAACATTTACAAGGTACTGAAACAGGTGAGACACTCATATTGGGACTGAAGCAGTCCCAGCAGTGCATCAGCAGCACCAATTTAGAGACTCAAAGAACCTTCTTCTGCTCAGTGAGCTCTGGCTCATCAGAGCCTTGCTTTCCTTATATGCCTCTTAGCTTGAACACCTGTGCAACTCATGCAGCCAAGGGCTGCAAGTGTCAATGAACAGCAGCACTAATGGAACAAGGCAGCTGTCTGTGTTCAACAGCTGGTGCTACTGCTGTATCAGCAGAACCAAGTTCCTGTTAATAGCTATAGTTTAAACTAGCAAAAATTATCTGTTTGGGTTTAATGCCATGTTCCTTAAACTACAGTACAGCACCAAAGCTTTTAATCTGTCTGAAAGAAGTAGTTCAGCGGGTACTCCCACTGAGCACAGTTAGCTAAACTGGCAGTTGACTGCTCAGGCTCAAATTACCACAGGTCCTTTGCTGAACAGAACCTGCTTGTGCGGCTGCCAAAGCATGTCCACTTTCATTTTGCAATACTGTAATGCTCTGCTTCCTAGGGTGAGGTGGAATATGTGTGGGAAGGAGAGGGAGTGGAAGTTTGAGCCTGTAGACAAGGAAGAAAGGCTGAGTTGTCCATGTAAGATTGCCAACCGTCAGCAGTAGAAAAACAGGTCTGGAAGAGGGGGAAATGCTAGGTTGACATGGTTTCCTGTATTATAAAACAGAGATCCTTTCTCATCCTGACTTGAGTGCCATGTCCCAACATCAGTTTGGATGAATTCTGGGTACTGCTCTAGCAGCAGTATTAATTTCAAGCATTTCCTTGAAAAAACAAAGTTGAACCATATACCTATAAAAGTCCTAGATTTTAAGGCTGAAACGTGGAGCTTTAGTATTAGCAGCTTCAATTTTTTTTTTTACTTTGTTAAATTAAGATGCAAACTTAAGCTCTGAAGAAACACACAAGGTGCACAGGTATTTGCACAATGATTGCAGAGGGTGCTTGCTACAAATTGCCTGTGCTGCTTGGATGTGTTTCTCTTCCACATTTCTGCCACAAGGGTAAGGAGGTAGTCAGTAGCCAGAGCTCTGCTGCTAGATATCCTCCTGCAGAAATACATATTGTTGCTAAAACAGCTGTGGGGCTGAGATGATTACTCACTCTGCACGCTGTGGTTTGTGTTGCTGTATTTGCCATCGGAGCGTTCTGCAGAAATAGAACGTTCCTTCACGGGTGCGTTATTCCCCTAGTTGCTCAGCCCGGGGTGCGTGCAGGTTTGGCAGTCACATGTAGCTGCAGAGCTGGAGGGAAGCTGTTGTAGGAATTTTGGCAGGTGGGCTAGAAAGGACTGCTAGGAGATCAGGAAGGGTTTCTAGAAGCTGTAGAATGAAGTAAGACTCTGCCTTTCCACAGTGCTGGAGATCTCCTCTATTCCCTTAACGTGCCTGAGCCACCTCACCGTGTGAAACAGCTGCACAAGTAATTGCAGCACTGCTACCAAAACTGGTGGTGCTGCAACTAATCCCTCCAGACTCATACTTCCAAAAGGGTTTATATCCATTCCTCAGAGGAAGTAAGTGCATGTCAGCAAAAGCCCTTTCTGCTGGGATACATTACTTGCCTGTTAGGACTGCTGCTTCTTGTGACTGTGCTGTGTAACGGCGATTTCTGCACACTGCAAACATTATTCACCTTGCCAGCAAATCTTTTTAGGATCAAGCCATAAGCTCATATCAGGGTCTTTATATGTATTATAGCTTGTGGGAATACACCGCACTTTCTCAGTATCTCTGCAGTGTCAACACTCCAGTTTGTCAGTGCTGCAGATGTAGCTCCAGCAGTGCACAGAATCCCATCTGAACAGAAGAAATTAGATCTAGTACAAACTATGTAGACTAGGCCTTAGTCTCTAGCTTACTGGATTCCAGCTTTGCTGTCCCATAGGCAAAATACCAAACAAGTAGTTGTGCAAGCATCCTTATTCCTTGCTGTCCATGTCAACATGGCCTGCAGCAATGTTTTACAAGCTAGGTATTTCTTCTGAGTGGCCCATGAGCAAGGGCTCACAGCCTCAGTTGCCTCACCAGTGCAGATAACAGACATGATCTTTGCTTTAATAGGCTCTTCCCTACAGGCATGTATAAACATTATATTTAGTTATCTAACTACAATGCATGACTCAAATGCTGAGCTAACAGTGCTTCGTGAATTTTCAGTAAAGCATTGCCACACATCCCTAGCTTGGCCCATCATTAGTGGCCAGCAGCATCTTGGCCGATACTGAGCAGGCAGCAGGCATGAAGGACCCCAAATCATGGCACTGGTCTTAGATGGGAAAAAAAAAGATTTTACTGTTCCTGTGAGGACCATGTTGTCCTCATACTGTCCAAAGTTTTGAGGAAGACCCTCAGGTCATATCTGTGAATCTCTTTCATAACCAGGCTAAATTAATTTCTCATGTTTAATGGAAGTCTATCTGCTCACAGACAGGGTGTGTCTCTAGCAGCTGGGCTGTGTCTGAATCTCTCAATTTTTTATGAATTGCAACTTTGGAACTGCTGCCTTGGGTGAGCCCCAAGATCCATCTGTCGTTGCTAGATACTAGTGAAAGACCAGAAGAGAAAGCAAGTCCCCAGTGTCCCTCTCTGGCTGGAGGTGGCTGAGGGCCTGCCTGTAACAGGAGCAGCATTCCTGCTGTTATTACACAGGGCCTTGGGAATGCAGCTCCTCTTACAGCAGACATCAATGAACTTCCTGGAAGTTGCTTAGTTGCCTGTTTGAATTGCTCCAGGCTTTTGGTCTCCAGAACCACCCCTGTCAGTAAGCTCTGTCTTTGAATGATGGCTTCTGAAAAATGTTATGGGTCTCTTGAGGAAACTGCAAGATTTGGTAGTGTTTATAGGCACAGCTTTGCTGAAGGTCAACAGCAGGGAGATCAGAACTGTGTTTTTATAGCCAGCATCCTTCTGCAAGCCAGTCCCAGAGACTTCACATCAAGATCCTGCCTGTGCTAAAGCATCACTGAAGGAACAGGGCATGACAAGTGACTCATTTTTCAGAGAATTGTAAGTGAGAAGCAGTCACAATCGGCTTCAGATGATATTCAGGTTAGTAGCAGGACTATTGGCTCCAAAGGAGCTGAAAAAACTCCTTGCACTCATGTGAGAGTCCCGATAATTGCTGCTATTGTAGTCCACCTTCAGATGTTAAACCAGCACCTTTTCAGTGAAGCTGACTCAGTCCATCCTCACCCCTCTGATGGTGCAGTGGTTGCAAAAAAGTGTCTTTCCCAAGCTTAGGCATGTATTTGGTGCAGGACACGTGTGTGTGGGGCTGTGCTTTAGAATGGACATCCAAAATTATATGACTCAGAAATTTGCCCTCCAGGCCTTATTTTTCCCCAAAACATGCTGGCCAAAAGTTTACAGTACAGCTGTATGAACAGTGTAGCTGAACAACCAAAGAGTCAGAGTGGCTGCATGAAGGAGTGGGGGGTGGGAACAAACAGTTGTGAGGCACAGGGAAGTAAACCAGCTTTACCTATAGAAGACCCTGGCTCTTATTACTCCAGACGCAGACATCAATTGCCTTCTTTTTCTGCTCATTTTTTTTTAACCATGACAGCTACTTCATTGCATTAAGATGAAGTCATTGACGTCATCAAAGAGTGATAGAAAACCCGTGACTCATGGAACTGGGGGCCTGTTATTAAATATACTTTGACTGACATATCTGTTTTTAGGTACATAGACACTTACACAGTATTGTGTTTAGAAATTATGGTACCTCTATATTTTTGCCAGTCGCAGTATTAAATATTGCTAGGTAGGGGAAATTCTTAACGTGGGTGGTAGTTACTCACCTGGTCCTTTGACTCTAGATATCTGGTATTGCCGAGAGTCATGAGGCGGATCCACTAATAACACAGAAAAATCTGTTCATAATTTCAGATGTAAATCAATAATAACAATGGCATAAGGTTGTTATGACTATTTATACTCCATCTGGATTTCATACTGCAATGCTCTATTATAGTGAAAAAAACCCAGAAAAATACATAATCCATCTTAAAAAGTATTTTTTATTTTCCAGATTGAATGCAGTTAGGTTGACTCGAGGGAAGGCACAGAAAGATACAGACCAGAACAAAGAGTTTATTTATCATTTCAATGCTTATAAGATCATCTTACCAGCCTTTCTGCGAACATCTCCCTTCACTAGACACTTCATCAATCAGCCTTGTGGCTGACCTACAGAACCTGTGGTCTAACCATCAGATGGATGTGTGATGTGTGACAGTAACTTCTGCAACTTCAGTGAAGGTTATGCGACCAGCACCTCTCTGTATAGCCCATGGCTTCATGTGTTATGTATACACAACTTTACAGTGATATGTATAAATGAGATCCCCAAATGAATCTGCGCCTCCTCTGAGACAAGTTACAAGATCCATAATTCAGAAGTTCCAGGGGATAATCCAGGTAGCCAGATCGCAGGTCTTGCTGTAAGGGAACTTGGTTGTCCATGCCAATAGCAAGGGGGGAGGGGGGGGTTGCGTGTGGTAAGGGCNATCCACAGTGCTTAGGAATGATAGAGATGGTGGCCAGCAGTGGCTGGGAAAGGAGCCCCCATGGTGGCCGAGTGGTGAAAGTTACAGCCGTCACCTGTCTTTGCACCCAGATATTCCACACTGCTGGGACAGCTGTGGTAAAAGTCTACTTTGTGCTGGGCAATGAAACCCACTGTCTGCTGAACGCTGCAGGTGCTCCCACCTTTGCCAAAGACCCCCCCATCCTCGCTGGTCACAATTGTGTAAGTGTTCTGCCCTGCTCCATAGTGCTGACGAGGGGGAGGGACTGTTTGGATGTTGCTGGCTGCAGTGATTGGGTAGCCTTGGTGGAATTTGGAGTGCATGTCCAGGTAAGTACTTGGCTGGAAGCCACTCTGAAAGGGAAAGACAGTAAGTCAGAACACATAGCTTCTCCACTGCTGGCCACAGGCCTGACATCCTGGGGCTCTGTACCTTCACATTTCAGATTGTCTCTTGATCAGCAGCAATGGCATGGGAGGGCAAAAAGAACCATATCCATCCCCATAACTCAGGGANCAGTGAAGGTTATGCGACCAGCACCTCTCTGTATAGCCCATGGCTTCATGTGTTATGTATACACAACTTTACAGTGATATGTATAAATGAGATCCCCAAATGAATCTGCGCCTCCTCTGAGACAAGTTACAAGATCCATAATTCAGAAGTTCCAGGGGATAATCCAGGTAGCCAGATCGCAGGTCTTGCTGTAAGGGAACTTGGTTGTCCATGCCAATAGCAAGGGGGGAGGGGGGGGTTGCGTGTGGTAAGGGCATACGAATGAAGGGCTGTATGTACATATATGGGCAAACAGGTATCTGCATGTCTGTGTGTCTGCGCATGATTGCAGGCACATATTTGGATGCCAAAACAGGTTCTAACTACATGATGCCCCTGAGCTGGAAAGCACATGAATAACAAAGAGAGAGATGAGAATAACATTTGATCCCCCTCTACTCTGCCCTGGTGAGGCCACATCTGGAGTACTGTGNCCTTTGCCAAAGACCCCCCCATCCTCGCTGGTCACAATTGTGTAAGTGTTCTGCCCTGCTCCATAGTGCTGACGAGGGGGAGGGACTGTTTGGATGTTGCTGGCTGCAGTGATTGGGTAGCCTTGGTGGAATTTGGAGTGCATGTCCAGGTAAGTACTTGGCTGGAAGCCACTCTGAAAGGGAAAGACAGTAAGTCAGAACACATAGCTTCTCCACTGCTGGCCACAGGCCTGACATCCTGGGGCTCTGTACCTTCACATTTCAGATTGTCTCTTGATCAGCAGCAATGGCATGGGAGGGCAAAAAGAACCATATCCATCCCCATAACTCAGGGATGGATACACAGTCAGAGATAGATATATATGTACAAAAGAAAAACAGCTTTTCTCTGGAAGCATTTCCGTGGCATAGGCAGCCCATCACTAGGCTACCTACAGAACATGGAGAGTCATGCCAAATCTGTGCCTCTGTGCTGAACACACCAGAAGGCAGCATACGGTGATACTTGTATACTTAAGTTGCCTCTGTTAAGGAAATACATCACAGGATTTATCTGCCCAGATAGAAGGGCCGTGCTGAGCTATGTGCTGTGTTCTTACTTGCATGAGGCACTGAGCCCGTTCAGTCCACAGGCTATGCTTCTGGCACCTTTTCAGCTTCATCCTCCGGTTCTGGAACCAGGTCTTCACCTGGTGGGGAAGGGAGAGCAGAGAAAACATCAGCAAAGGAGAGGGAAGAGCAAATGTTATCAGATTCACAAGTGGCGGAAGAGTGACCAGATGGCATAGATACATGGGCAGCAGCAGATAAAGGCTTTTAAGAGCTCCCTGGGGTTGTTGCCAAGGGGAGATGTCTGTCTAGCAGCCTCAGCAGGTGGCTAGTGCATCCGCATGGTGGGGGGAGGGAGCGGCATTATGTCCGCAGGACAGTTATAGCTGTGACAAATTGACTTATTTCAATCATGGCAATGAATGACGGGTGCAAATCAGACCCACTCGGGTCTCTACAGGCTCCCTGTGCTACAGGCAAACTTCCGACACCTTGTTTCTGCACGCTTGTGATCGCAGAGAGGCTTGTTCTGTCTACCCAGCAGTTCCCAAATTCAAAGCTCCTTGCTGGGGTGAATGCCAGAGCCATTTTGCCCCAGGGCTGTGTCTGTGCTGTGAGAGTAGCCTTTGCAGAAATGTGGATTGGGTTTTGTTCCTGACAGAACCAGTTCAGTGTGTGCCTGCATAAGTGTGCACCTACAATGCAAGTATAACCCCTAGTGCCAGGGCATCCCAGGACATCCAGACCACCATGCCCAGCTCTGAGATCCAAATTACAGGCAGATATTGGACTTGCAACTGCAAGTACCTGTGCCCAGCCTTGTGCTTTAGGAAGGCATCATTTGAACCAGCATCAGTTCACTACATGCAAACTCAGCAGAGACCCTCAAGGGCTGTTATGTGTGAACGTAGCAGTACCCACATGGAGGCAGGAGTGGGTGTCAAGCAGCCAGGCAGTGCTGAGCGTGGGACGTTATTAGATATTGGACAAGATCAGCCCTGGGAAAAATTAGCAATAACTTTTGGCATGTTGCAGCCCTGGGATTCAGAGAACTGATGCATGGCAGGGTTTGTGTGAAGTTCGCCATTGCCTGAAAAAAGTCTGCCAAGAACTGTCAAGCCCACAGTAGAGGCTGTTTGTGACAAACAGCATACTCATCACTGTGCAATTCTACTACAGGTGCTGGCAACAGTACCCTTAACTGACCCCTCACTGAGGAGAGCCCAATGAGGTGCCACTGACTCTCCTGTGTCCCAGAAGTGCTTCTGATCTCTGGACATGAATAAGTGTGGCAGCAACTGTTAGGTGACACCTTTGCCTCTATCCTCTGCTGGGGACTTGTCTTTCCATCCTGTCACTGCCTTATGTGACCACTCAGCCACTGTGTGACAGATGTACCATGGATCAAAGTCTCCGTGTTCACCTGCTTGTAGGTGAGCCCCAGGGCAGCAGCCATCTCCCGGATCTGCTGGGGGCTGAGGTACTTCTGGCTCTGGAACCTCTGGTGCAGGGTTTGCAGCTGTTCCTTGGAGAAAGCTGTGCGGCGCTTGGCCTTCCTCACCTCCTCCATGCCATCTTCTCTGCCCTTCTGAGACTTAGCTGTAGGCTGTGGAGATGAGGATGCTGAATGTGGACTGGTGGCTGAGTCTGGTGTGAATTGGATGAAATTCCCAGAACTGGATGAAGTTGGGGATACTTCTAGAAATAAAAGGACATTGGGAAAAGGTATACAAGACGTAATGCACAGCTGTATGGGTGTGAGCATACTCCCTGCCTGCTGTGAACTGCTTGCCTACAAAACAGGGGCTTTCTTGAAGCAAAGTCTTGTGTCACCCTCCTTCCTTCATGGATCTGTGAGCACAGACAAGCCCTCTGACAGCAAGCAGCTCCCCAGCTCAGCCCTCCAGGATGCCCATAGCTTCCTTTTGACAGGTGAAAAAATCAGGGCAGGGAGGGGTGCACTTTGGCTCACAGTGTTACTATCCCCCTCCAAAAGACCCCACTAATATTTTGACCTCTGTGTGGTGTAGAAAGGCCTAGTCATGACTGCAAGCATAGCTTTGGGTTGCTGACTAAGCTCCCAGAAACTGCGTGTCCAGCAATCTCAAGGCACTTGATAGACAGTGGCAAAGCAGTCTCCAGCCAGGGTGTGCAGTGGGGCAGAGATGTCAGTGCTTACAATGGTGGGGCAGCAGGTGGAGAGCATCAGTCGGGCCTTGGATATTGGCTCACTCTTGTTTGCTTGTGGCTCCCACCAACAAACCATCCCACTGCTGGAAACACATGTATAGATGGAGGGACCTATTTGGCTGAGGAGGGCTTCTGAGAGAGAAGAAAGAAGGTGAGAAATTTGACATGGAAGCGGGGAGGGAGGGAGGAAAGGTGGATGTGTTGGACAGGTGAGAAGAGTCAGGAATCCTGCACCAGGGACACGGGGAACAAAATTTGAGAGTGCAGAGGAAAGTGACCACACCCCTTCTCATTTGTCCTGGTACATGTCTTAAGGGGGCTCTGTTGAGGACAAAGATGAGATAAAGATCTAAAGGAAAAACTTCCTAAACAATCTGAAATACTAGTCCAGACAAAAGCTGTCAAGATGCAAAGTCATTCAGGCTGCCTGAATAGGAACATGCTAACAAGAGAGATTATCCCAGCATCTTTCTGTCAGGCGCCTGGTTGCTGCGGTCTGTGAGAGGCTGAGATCTTCTCAAGCCAGCCCTGGCAGAAGGACTGCTATGCCAGTCTCCTCCCTTCTCAAGACCTGCAGTGCCAAATCCGTCCACCGCTCCTTCCTCCAGGTACTCCTCTGCAAACCCTTCTGCGTGATCCATCCCCTCTTCTCCTACTGACATTTCAGGTGAGAGCGGTGCAGGGAAAGGGACAGTGCCATTTTTTGTACACACCTTCTGACTACTGAGCCCAACCAATAGATCCCAGTCTCCTTCCTAGTTGCCCTGAGAGCTGTAACTGTAGCCCACTGAGACACCCTCCTCAACCTCCAGAACATACGTCCAACACAAAGTACTGACACTGTCCAGAGGAATGGGCTCCCCGCACCCACCCTACCAAACCCTTTCTTCTTCTGTTCTAAACTGAGAGGCTACTAAGCAATCACTCAAAAGCCTTGAGGTGCTGCTGGGCCTCAGAAAGGTGGCCGTGTCTGCAGTATCTTTTCCCTTGTTACCTTCCTGACAGAGGCAAAAGCTGTCTTTGTGGTGCCTGCCACCCTAGGGTTGCCTGCTCTTTCAGGCCTTCTCTTGGCTATTTCCTATCTCTAGGAGATGATGAACACCCAGAGCATGGGCTGTGGGAAGAGAAAGGTGTGTAGCAGGGCAGGTTTCTGGTGCTGGCAAGCAGGGCCATGAGGATTACAAGGGGATTCTGCCTACAAGGAATAAAGGGACTGTCAACAGAAGAGGTGCAAGGGCCTGAGGTGGTATGTGCATGGGGGTAGAATGCAGAGCCTGAGGGGAAGCTCAACATCTGCAACCTGGATGTACAGGAGGCTAAAATTTTTTGTGGGACCACAGGGTGCTTGGCTGCTGCAGGCTGTGCAGTGAAAAACCTTATAGGTTGGAAATGAGCACGCTGAGAATGTGGGCTTGGAAAACAGGAAATTCTTCTGTTAGACAGGAACCACAGCAAAACACCGTTGAGCTAATGGTCCCATATGTTCCTGCTCAGCCTGTCATTCCATACCCCAATGTAATTTACCACCTGTAGCTCGAGCTCAAGACAAACGCCTCTCCTGTGAGAAGAGAGTGAAGGAAAGAGCAAGCAAGAAACACAGCAGGGCGAAAGGCATAAACATGAAAACCTAAGACAAACCCATTCCCACAAGCTCTTGACATCTGTAGGCCTTTGCTTCCATGACTGGGCTCTCTGTGTAGAGAGAGGTGCTGAAGGAGAGTGTTTGAAGACGGGTGTTAAGTCTATATACCAGGCCCATTGGGGCATGAGTGGAGCAGGCAGCATGCAGTGACCCTAAGCCTTTCTCCAAACTTCTTGGCAAGTAGCCACGTGCCAAGCAGCCACTAGTCACTCAGCCTGAGCTACTCACTATAGCATCTGACAGCTTGAAACCAGCACTCCAAAAGCTCCTTCTCCTCCCTCCCCTCCCACCCACTTTACCTTACAAGAGGGTCACCCTGCTGGCCATACAATGGGGCTGGGCGAAGACCTGCTTTCATCAGCTATCCTGTTGCCACTCACTGGAGTGGGAGAGCAATGGCAAGAACAGAAAATGCTACCACGGTGGGGCCTGGGGCTTTGTTGCAAAGAGGGAAAGGCAAGGCAACAAGAGCACAGAAAGGAGAGCAGAAATAGAGAGAGGAAAATGGCAAACTAAAACCAGCAGAGAGTAACAATGCTGGATTTCAAGGGAACCAATTTCCCGGTACAGTGATTCAGAGCATGCCTTGGCTCAAGTTTAATGAGCACAGGAAGGGCGTGAGAGGATAAGGGATACCATGAGCAGAATTACGTTCAGGATTTGTTTCTCTCCAAAGCAAGCATGACAGCATCTGGCTAAAAGGAGGCCTGGATATTCCTGCCTCAAGAACCATGAACTTCCATGAGACCATGTTGTCACACTGCCTTTCACCCTGGAGCACAGACCTGCCAGTGCCTGGAGTCCCGCAGGCTCTGTTGAGGTTGAGGAAACCGGTTCACAGTCACCAGAGAAGCAGCATGGGAAAGTGATGTGACTGCCCAAGGTCACCCATCCACCTTGCCCACCACATTGCACTTTTTGCCCAGCTCATACATGAGGAAACCAAGTCAGGGAGAGACAAAAATTTGCTCAAGGTTGTTAAGCGAGTGGCTGACCTGGGACCACAGGTATCCTGGGGATCAGCTCTAGGACTTAGCTGAAATGCCTTACCTGTGGTCAGCCTCTTCCCTCCTACCGCCGGCGACTGACTGGCACTGGCGGCTCCCACTGGTCCAGCAGAAGCAGGGGCATGTCCTGCCTCCCCCGCCGAGTTCCAGTAAAACTCCAGGTACCCCATGCCAGTCCCGCTCGGGTAAGACTGGTAGGGGGGCAGAGCCAAGTGTGCACACATGGGGGGCAGATGAAGGGGTGGTTCCCCCACCTTCTAATAGATGCCACCCTCACTTAGGGGGCAAGTCTCACCAGAAGCTGAGATAGCCCCGAAGTGTAGACAGGCAGTTACCTTTATAGCTAGCTGTACCCTGCCTGGGACTGCAATATTCACCATCGTCTAGGAGCAGAGGCTCTTTGTCATGTTAAAGAGGCTGATTGGTGGGGTGGGGACAGAGCAGGGTGGAGCGGGGTGGGGGGGAGAAACCCACACACGGCATCAGGGCTAAAATATGCCCCCTCTGAATTCTTCCCATTCTGCAGGTTCCTCAGTCACACCTGAACAGCAGTCTGATCCAGACCCCCAGGAAACCTCCTCCCCCTTGCTTCTTTGGGCTCAGCTCAAATTGTCCTGTAAGCGGAGATGTCTTGTAGATGACAGCTGTTTGCTGCGTTGGGAGAAAAAATCCCAGCCACTCTCCAGCACACAAGAGTGAACAGGAGGTATACCTGGTGCTGAGCTGCTCAGTGCCATGCTAGGAAAACCCAAGCCTTGGCTCCAGGTTATGGGGAGCGTTTGCTTCGTGGCTTGTGTCACACTGACACCCCCACAAGTCCCCTACACACATACTTACACCCTCCTGACCTGGCAGCACTTCCCACACTCTTGGTGCAGATGTCAGAGATGGAAAAAGGGGGAAAACAAGTATCAGACCTGGGGGTAGAACCTAGATTTTTTTGGAAACTGAGAAGGAATTTCCTTCACAGGTGCTTTTGAGGGAGCCAGCTGAAAATGTGTCTGGCCCATTTTCCACATGTCTGTGTCAGAGCAAACTCAGAAACACTGGACAAATCACATCCAACACCAGATCTTATTTTGCAGAGCAGACTCAGAAATCTCAGCTGGCTGGTCTACAGGGGGACAATCAGCAGAGACATTTTCACTGTGGAGGCAGAAAAAGATTTAGTGCAGGTGAGGTCCACAGCTAACAGATTTGCTTCCCCATGGCATTTCAAAGGCACATCCTCTCATTTCCGTAGCCTTGGCTGCAGCCTTTGCCAGGCTGTTGCAGGCTGGTTGGAATAAAGAAGTTGAGAAGTTTCCTTTAAGGCAGAGTTAGCTGATGTTTACTGACATATGGGCCACCACAGGGGGACATATGGCCTACCCAAGGGGGACAAGTATCTGCAGAGTTGTTCATTAAATAACTAGAGCTAAGTGAGCGAGCCAGAGAATTTTATTAGTTTCATCTCAAAAGAGAATGAGACTCTCTAGCTACTGTCTGTATTTCTCAGTGCACAGGCAGAAGTCCCTGAGTTAACTCAGATATTTTTTGCTGGAACCAGCCCTGCCTCGATACCAGAACATGTGCATGCTTCATGTCAGAAGCTTAGAGCTGAGGGTGCAGATCCACAGAAGCGTAAAATGATTTAGCCTGGACTGTCCCTAAACACCTCTGCATCTCATTGCTTCACAGGTGCTTGTTGCTGCCTTCTTCCCAAGCCTATGCTAGCACCCTGTACCTGCCCAACAGGCCAGAGAGGGGAACCTGCTTGGTGTGAGAGTGTTCAAGTATCACCAGGGAGAAGAAACAGACACATGGGGGTGAGCAAGACCAAAGGAAATGGGTTTCAGATCAGTTTAAAATTGTGTAGACCACCACTTCTGCCATCACTTCTGCTGCTGCTCTGTGTCCTATGGCAGGTTACTAGTACAGGCTTCCCTGTCTGTAGAGTGGTGGCAACTTGGGATCCCTGTATGGGAAACCAAAAGGAACTGCAGGACTGGCCTGTATATGTACCTGAACATCAATGCAGCTGCTCTTGAGCCACTGTGGGCAGACCATTCAACTCACTTGCCACATCACAACTTGAATCTGCTGCCTTGGGACCACCCACTTCCCCATGAGGTGCAGACTGGAGGCAGCTAAGGGCTTGGCTAGGGTCTCTTTAACTTGCCACTCAGTATTATGTTCTCTGTTTGCATTAAACATTTTTCTTTGCCTACAAACTAGAGGGACTGACATCTCTCCGCACAAGAAGTGCAGTTTTAAATATGAAATTAACTTGAAAAAAATAAAGGAAAAGAGGGATTTTGAGCACACCTGCCCCAACAGAATCCCAAGTACATCCTGAACATGGAAATTGCTCTGCAATAGCCTCTATGTGGTGGTTTTGGCTCATGCCTCACTTCTGAATCACTCCAAGTTTCGGAGCTGCAGTGCCACAAGAGCTCAGATCACTGTCGCTCATATCTGCCCTCAGGCCCTAGCTGATTAAGGAAAGGGAGAGACACCAGTGGCATGAGCTGTACAGAGCTTGGGGCAGCGCTGAGCAGCTCCAGTGCCACTAGCCAAGGAGAATGTCATGCACTCCTTACTAATGTCTGGCCTGTTACCATATGTTGGTGTTCAAGTTTTCATGGTCTTAGGTGCAGTTACAAAATGAAAACAAGAGGACAGGACAGACCTGGAGGATATAAACGTATCTTCTAAAACTGTTTAATCTGAAGACCCAGCAGAAAACATGGCATGGGGTGCTGTCACGGGTGGCAGTGGATATCTGTGTACTTGTTGGGAGTCTCACTAGCTGAGCAGTTCACACGTGATCTCCTTGATCTCAGCTACTTCTGAAGGTGTCTGCAAAGTGCCCAGAGGCCATAATAAACTAGCATAGTCACCTGCACTACAAAGTCCCGCTGGGCAGAAGCCAGCAAGCAGGTTGGTGCTGCCCCTGGGAGCAGAGCCATCTGTCTGGCTGGAGCAGTGAGTGAGGCAGCACAGAGGGAGGCACCTCGTCGGGGGCGGGAGGGGGACGCAGAGGCACAGGAGCTGAAGGAACCTCAGGGCCTCAGCCCCCATGGTTTCAAAGCAGCACCACCTCTCAGGGAGCTGCTTCTCTCCCCTGTGCAGCAGGTGACACGGCCTGTGGCACAGGCAGCAGCTCCCTAAAACCAGCATTGCAGGCAGCTGGCAGATGTGGCTTGGCATCAAACTGAGCTGGACCCTTGTTGGTTTGGGTTTGTGTTATTCCAGGCAGGGCCCAAATACTCGCTATTGTCTCAGAATAATCTCCGCAAAGGCCTTCCCAGGCTCATGCTCTTGGCTCAGAGGGCTTTCTAGTATCTTAAACAATGTTTACCTGCTCTTCTGTACCATGAAGCTGAAAGCACACTCAAATAAAGATGGGCGCTTTAGTAACATGATCTTTCTTCAACAGCTAAGTCCTTTGCTTTCTCTGCGATGGCACTGAACTCTGCAACAGTCATAGCAATCACAGAATCACAGAATGGTAGGGTTTGGAAGGGCCCTCTGGAGACAATCTAGTCCAATCCACCTGCCAAAGCAGGTGCCCCTAGAGCAGGTCGCACAGGAACGCTTCCAGGTGGGTTTTGAATCTCTCCAGAGAAGGAGACTCCACAGCCTCTCTGGGCAGCCTGTTACAAAATGAAACAGTAGCCTGTAAATGATCAGGTTTCCTTCATAAAGGCAGTGAGGTAGGAAGACTAGCAGTTAGAGAGACCAGGAGAAAAGAGCAAAAGTCCTCATTCTCTGTCCCCATGCCCTCCACAATGTGGTTATAACTCATGCTGACTTGCCCACTGTAGCCACAAAGCAGTGAATGCTGGTGCTACTGACAGGGTAACTCCAGTGACATGGAAGGCAGGAGAAGATGAAAAAACAAGCTTGAAAACTGGGCTGGGATTATCGACATAATTCAGAAGATGCTCCAGCAAAGCAGAAGATGGAGAACGTGCTCGTGGAAATGGTTTCTGCAACTAGGTCCTTTCACTGCCACAGTCCATATGGTTTTGACAACCTGATTTTCTTGTAACAATCCATGCCTAGCCATGTTTGATCACTGCCCCAATGTCTTCTATATCTTTCATATGTGACTTCAGCAAACTCACACTTCCAAGCAACAGCTTTTGGTTTTTTTGGTTTTTTTTTTTTTTTTGCTTCTGCTTTTCACTGGGGTTTTAGGTAATAGATTACCTTTCTGACTTCTTCATTTGTCAGTTACTGCTCTTTTCTCCTAAGAAAGGAATCAGACATGGTCAAATGGGAAAGCTCAGATCTGGATAAAGACACTGGATGGATATGTTTCTGAGATGTCTGTGTTCTGGCAACATGTCCCATGACAGCTAACGTGCAAACAAGGCTTGACGTGTACAGCATGGACGTGACAGAACAAGAACCGAAAGTTAAAGCCGACAGCATCCTGAATAGACTTAGATGTTCAGTCATAGCTTGAGCCCTTGTGGCTCACCTCTGCTTGGTGTAGCCCTGCCCAACAGCCTCTTCAGTGGAGATACAGCTGATGCCGCCAACAGGAGTATCGCTACATCTGCATTCCTGTTCGGCTGGCAGAGCTGTGGCAGTTTGGGTTGCAACAGTTTAGAAGTCCTTATTGCTACCATTATACCAGGAAAACACTGAGTTTCTTGGAGGCTTGGCCTCATCAGACCCTACTCCCTTGGTGTGTAGGGAAGCACCTCTCCCCAGAGGCACATGCATTGCAGGCTCATGTGCTGCTAGCAGCAGGTGAGTGCCTGGCAACCCTCTGGAGGCTTTCTGGGTCATACAGTCCTTTTCTGAGACGAGCAATATTGACAAACAAGCATTTTTTTTCTGTCCAAGTTGGCTTTTTTAAAAAGTATGCTTTTCAGTCCTTGAACTTGCTGAATGTGGTTTTGGTTAAGTATTCAAAGATAGTTAATGCAGTTGTTTTAAGAAAAAGGATTTGACTATTATTTTAGAGTATTTCTCTTTCTTTGATGTCTTAAACAAATGCCCTGCCTTGTTTAAAGGTTTTCTGGGGTTTTGTGATTGACATTGATAGTAATGACTTAATGGAAAGACATTTTTAAAAGCAAAAAAGTGGAAAAGTAATACAGTTTGAATGATAGGAAGCAAAGTAGCTACAACATTTCCACATTGCAACATTCCTACTCTGCTCCCTTTTTAACCACTTAGTTCAGAGTGTTAATTCTTTAATTGTGACTTGAACTTGAATTTACTTCTCTTAAAGCACCATGTTTTTCTCCAAAGACTTTTCTTTTTTGGTGATTGATCATCTTCTACGTTTTCTCTTTGCTTTGTGTGAGACTGTGCTGTAATCTAGTTAGATCCATGTGTTTGCCTGTGCTGACAATGGCCTTGTCCTCCTTGCAAATACTGTTAATGAGTCTGTACTGGGAAAGGAAGGGTTTTTTCCCCTTATCACATATGATCTTACTGTACTGAGGATAGCCAGTGGAAATGAAAGTTTATTCAAAAAAACATGCTATTGTCTTCTGGGTTTTTTTCGTTGTGTCATGCTGTGATGAAAAATTCTGCAAGGGGTAAAATATGTTCCCAGTGAGGGAATATAACCAAGTTTCAGTTGGGTGATCATAAAGAAAAAGGAAAAGGATTCCCTTTCTCTTCTTAGGCTATTCCAGGCCTAGAGCTAACAGGGTCAGAGCTGGTACTGCGCTGTACATAGCAGCCATCCAGAGCCACTAAAAAGTAAGTTAAGACCTCTCAGGGCTGGAAGATTTAAGGGGACCTATGGTAACATCAACCTAAAAAAGAATGGGGGAGGGGTTAGGAAGTCTGCAGACCTTAAATAACATTTATCAGTATTTCCTAGCTGCCTTCCATTTTTCCTTCTGTAAATGTAATTTAATTTAGGAGTCAAATTCCCATGCTAAGTGGTTTTGATTCATGAAGGAAGGGAATAGTCTGCAGAGGCCCCTTCTCTTAAATTATTCAGAGTAACAAAAGCCCAACTTATTTTGCTGAGCAAAATTTTTTAGTAAAATCAATGAAAGGTAAAAGTTAAAATCTGTGGCACACCCACACACATATATATATATATTTAAATCCTCTCCCTCTGTCTCCTCTCTCTCTGTTTTTTTAAATGTGCCCAGTGGAAAAAAACATAAGGGCTAAGAAATGAATGGGCTCAGTTTCCAACAAAGCAGTTTACGACAAGCTGTTGATTATTATTGTGAGATGGATTTTTCTGCTCATATATCCTTTCTGAAGTCCTTCACACAGCGAGGCCTTCTAAGAGAGAAGTGTCTTTTCATCCTGATGCCAAGAGGAAGGCGAAATTGAAAGAAAACTGCCAGCATTGCCTGCATACCCACAGTCTCCTGGGTCTCACCTTTACGATTTTACTTCCCTGGTCTGCTAAAAAAAATGTGATCAGAGTAGGCAGAAGAGAAGTCCTTGGACAGTGTCACCACGTCTACCACTTTTAGCCTTATTCCAACATCTCTTGAAATGTAGTGGATGATTCCTCTGCTCTCACCCATCCTTCACAAAGCTTTTTCAGTCCACCTTCTGTCACTTGACTTAATGTTTAAAAAGCATCTGTGGTTACTGGTCAAAGCAATTTCTCTCACTATATGGCTAAAAGCTTATGGGCAGTGTGCAAGTACAGCAAATTCTCAGCCAGCCTGATGCTGCTGTGTGTTTCCCACTTCCCAAAGCGCCTGTCCATATCACGTGTGTGCCACCAGCAGGAAGTACTATGAGAGTTCAGCATCAGAAATGGAAGGTGCACTTTCCTCCTTCGCTGGTCTTCCTTTCCCTATTCAATGCGTGATTTCGTCTTTGAAGAAATAAGTTTGTACATAAATTAATAGCAAGGCTATGCTCTAGGTCCGTCATGACTAACTCCCCTAGAATAATGGATCTTAACTGCTGTTAGTGTTATCTGTCGTAAATTTTCTCCCTGAAAAGAAAGGGGATAAAATATTTTCTAATGCTTACATTTTTTTAGTACCTAAATTGTTTTCCCTTCTCTTTAACAAAACCTATGAAGGTTTTTAATGGTGGTTATTGCCATGGGACCAAGCTGAAGTCTTGAAATCTCAAATCATGTTTAACTATTTCATGTAATGCAGAGAATTTTAATCAAAATGTATACGTAGAGAAAACACTCTCCCACCACTGGAAAAACCACTTGGTCCTACAGAGATGTGGTCCCTGTGTGACGCCCCCAACTTGTTCCTAGCCAAATCTTCCAAAGAATTCCCACTTAAGCCCAGTTTGCAAAACTGTCGGTCTCCATGGCCCCTCTTCCAGATCAGCGGTCAATACCTGGGAATCCTTCCCACTCACCCAGCACTTTGATATTAGGCTTTTGACCAAGATGCTTCAGGTAGGGTGGGTGCAAGCCAGGCTTTCCGTGCTCCTTTCATGGTTTTCAGTCATCCTGCTTCATGACCAGTGGATCAGTGCACAATCTCATAAAGTAATGGTGAAAGGGTCCTCAATATCTTGTGAGCATATGGCACACACGTAGAGGATGAGCTGGTAGGGAAATCTGCCTACAGAACAAGGCAGAAGGAAGGGGAAACTGTGTTGGGACACTTCTGCAGGGGTATAAGACAGATACAGAGAGAGCAGGTGATGGTTTTTGGCAGGTGGAAGAAAGTTAGAGGTTTCTCAGTTGCATTAAATGCAGACAAAGGCTGTCTTAAGCAGCGTGTAAGGCCCTGGATCATCAAACCTTACAGACTCTTTGACATATCTAAGACTGGGAGAAGAATGCAGTGTGCTCCTTTTCCAGTCACCAGCTCTGGTATCTGGGATTCCACCAGCCCAAATGTGCCAGGAATTAAGTCTCCCCACACAAACAGAGATAACATAGCAGAGCTCTGATCAAGGGACTGATATCAAAGGAGCAAATCTCTCAGCCCCGGGGATGAATCATCAGAGCAGTTTATTCCAACCTTTTCTCCTCCTTTCAAGTATCAGGTTCAATTGCAGCAACAGCAGTACAAAAGGTTTCATCATTGTGGGTGCTGCAAAGACAGGGAAAACACAACCAGAAGGAATGGAATTCACAGGTGATAGAAGGTTGGGAGGGTGCTGCAAATACCACAGAGAACAAAGAAGTAATGCAAAAAGAACCTATCTATCTTGCTTGGACAGGGAGGAAGAAGGAAAGATGGGGGCTAGTCATGCACCTGGGGAGAAAGAATCCCAAAGGTAAGTAATCAAAGGGAAATGTCTAGAAAGCACAGCATGAAAAAAAAGAAAAAAGCCAGTCAAATGAGATGCATGTTTGCCAGCTGAGTTATACCAAATTCAAGCAACAGCAATACGATATTGCAGGTATGCAAGCACTTGGCAAAGGTCTGTATAATCTCATTTTCAAGGATGGGGAAACTGAGTCACCACATGGGCTCACCAAAGGGCCTGTTATTGTGCAGCATCGGCCACACCTTGCCTAGGCAGAAACATCAGGTTGTCAATATAGAAAACTTTTCTCTCAGAGCTAAAGGGCAGTACTATGCACAGTTACGGTGAGATTACATGACAAAGGTTGTGTTCTGGTTTGTGTGCCCTGCAAAATGAGGGGAATGAGGAGGAGAGGGAGGCCCCAAGGAAGACCAGCAGGCACAGGATTTTTATAAAACACAGCTTCAAACCAGAATTGCAGCATCCTCTCTGCTTCTTAGCAATCTGTGGATCTAATCTCTATAGAGGGACATCTGCCTTGTCTGAAGGCATTTCCACTGCCAGCTCCACTCTGGTTGCCCTTCCCACAAAGCAAACAAGGACAGGTGGAAAGGGATGAACTGGCAGACACAATAACGAGACTTTGAAGAAAATATATAAGGTTGTGTGCCACTTCAGCTCCACCAGTTCTTCACAATCATCACACCTGTGTACCAGCCCACTCTGGAACAGAGACAAGCCGGAGGGCCAGGCTGGATCTGGTCTTCTAGCTCATCACAATCACTAACAGTAGTGATCCTGCAGCAGGCTTTACCGGGGCACCAGTGACATAATTGCTGGATTTTAATAAATAATGTTGTCAATGGGTCTGGTTCCCCCATGAGCTGTGTTAGCTCTGCAACGCAAACAGGAGCAAGACTGTCAACTTTGTAGAAAAAACAGTTGATGTCTGAAGCCTGTAGCTCTGGCTCAGGTGCACATCAGGAGCCACAGAAGTGCTGCTGAGCCATAGTGTCTTTTGGGTTGTGGTTTGGAGTGTGGGGTTTTAGCGGGGAGGGGAGAGGGACAGGATTGCATATTTTGTGGGGTGGTGGCATGGCACATGTTTCACAGTAGCCCTGTTCTTTCACATGTCAAGATTTATGTTTATGAGCTATGAGTTGTTCTTAAAAATTGTTACTAATAATTTACATTATGGCTGTATCTGAGCTTTGCGAGGAGAATTGGGGGGGTGTGAGTGGATGACAACCATTTATAAGGACTATTTGCTAAGGGTGAGGCACCTGGGAAACATACATGCCGCTAGTGTGTTGCCACATAACCAGGCATGTTTCAGTGCTACAGACAGGGTAACACAGAGTCAGCAGCCTCCAGTGAGGCTGCACTTGGTAGCTTGTGTTTCCCTCTGGGTGCTGTGGTCTAGCAGGAATGAGAGACCTCAGGAGCAAGGAAGCAATTCATAGCCCAAAGGTAATAAATTTTGGAGAGGTAACGTTAACTCATTGGGAAGACAACAGAGAGAGTGGGAGGCTGGTGGCCTGTGGAAATGTCAGTACGAAAAAAACAGGAGAGATTTTTTAAAAGATTGTGATATTCTTTTGGGACCCAGGTGGAGAAATACCTTTTGCTCACAGCAGAAGAGGCATGTAGAAAAAGTCACCTGAGCTCACCACAAAAAGCAGTTTCTCCTAGCCCCAGGCTTGGGGGCTTTACCAGGCACTGCCCAAGGAGCTGCAGGCTGCAGAACCACCTGGGTGGCACAGACACGCAATGAGCTGTGGGGCCATCACAACACGAACCTCCGCCTCTAGCGGCAGCCCTGTCAGCATCCCCACCAGGCATTTTACTCTGCAGCACAGCAGAAGCCACAGTAAGGTGACCTTGCGCTAGGGCAGAACTTGAAGTATGCAAGGATGGCGGTAGGAACATCCTCTGGGCCACAAGCATTGGCTTGGATTTAAGCTCAGCAGGTCCCCTGCGTCATGCAGAGTTTGGGATGGGATTAATGCAAGTTTAGTCACTGCCCAGGATAACGTGCCTCAAACTTCCACACCCTTCCCCAAAGCTTTATCCACAGGGCTATACATCTTTAAGAAAACCTGAGGCAGGGGAAGGACAGCAGCATGAAGCAGGGCTTAAAGAATGGCTCTTTAAGGGGAGAAGGGGAATACCAAGGGGAAAACAGAGAGGTGGGGAACAGCAGGAGGAGTGGACTGAAATATCGGGGAAAATGCAGAGAGAATCCCAAAAGTGTGGAGTGTAACACCAGGTCACACTCACCTCTGTATGCAGGCAGATCCTGCAGCACATGACATGAGGCAGAAGGAGCTACAGGAGAAATGGGGCCATCAGAAAGCAGTGGGAAAATGCCATGTGGAAAGGACCAAGCAAGGTTCAGGGGCACAAGAAAGGCCTTGAGGTATGAAAGCACAGAGCTGGCCAGGTAACGCAAGTCCATCTTCATCCACACTTTCAGTCTACCAATCTCTGACCTTCTTAAAGCTGAGAGGAGATGTAAGCCTGGTGAAAGTGGGCAGTGATCACCCCAAAAGTGTATTGTCCCTAGTTCTGCACATGCACAAGTCAGATCAGAGACAGACACATCAGAGAGCCTGTGAGAACCAAGAAGAGCCACTATGAGCTGGAAGGAGGAGAGTAGTTTAGCAAAATCCTAGCTACTTCCAAGGCCCTGGGAGATCATGGAAGGAAGGGGAAGGGCTCTGTTGGTGCCAAGGAGCATGCATCATGTTAGCTTATAGTGACTCCAGTGGTGCTTGTGGGGTTGGAGAAAAAACCTGGCTCCACTGAATGGAAGGAGAGATGCCACCACCCTCACTGTGGTGTTTTGCCCCTTTTTTTTGTGGTAGCTGGGCCTCTGATGGGAAACAGATCACCTAAGACAGTGTTAGCAAGGAGCATGTGGTCTTTTCAACTCTAGTAATAGAGGCTTCCACATGGAAAGACACGATCTCAGGTCTCTGGCTGCTGCTGGAAGAGAGCTTGGCACTGCATTGCAGTCTCTCTGCAAGTCATCACATACATCAGAGGTGAACCACAGGCTCGGCAGCAATTTTATAGCCCCCTTACCACAAAGACTCCCCGGGAGTGTGGTATGGGGGCTAGGTCATCACTGGAGCTGGGCAAAAACCTTGATTCTCTCTGCTACAAAGCTAGGCGTGTTTACACGGCTGTATGATTACAGTGATTCAGCTTTTGCCTTACTTTTGCCTGCAGGAGAAAGGAAGATGCAGAACAGCAAGCTGTGATCAAGGCTCTCAGAAGGCCTCTGTAGAGCTGGCTGGGCATGTGGACACTTTGCACCATTTCATTACATTACTGGGGAGAATCAAGCCTGTTTGTGCACGAAGTGTTCACACCCACAGATCACATATCAGATACATGGTCATCATGGTTGTGCTCCAAAACCTTCCCAGGAGCACTCAGTTCTGAGAACCTAGGAGCAGGGGACACGTCACCTTTGGCTCCCAAACCTTCCCAGTCACGCAGCACTTCGTGCAGCCATTTGCGCTGAACACCAGCAACAGTACAACCCTCTCCTTTTGTGCCCTTCTTGCACCACCTTGTCTTTCCGTGCCAGGCAACATAAAGGGATGATGAACCACAGCCGTGCTATGCCTATGCAGTCTTTGCGGTGTCAGGACACTGCGCAAGAGAAGACACTCGGTTCGGTGTCTGTGCATCCAGTGCCAAGTGAGTGCATTTGGGTGTGAGCATTCCTGTGTCCCTTTTGGCCTCCAGTCCAGCCAGGGCTCACAGGGAACTGTGGTGTGTCCTGCCTGCTCTCCTGACCAGTTTGGGTGGCAGTGGCTGGTTCTTGCTCCTAAGAGCTGTCGGCATTTCCAGGCACGAGTCCCACCTTTCCCTCCCTCCCAACCCTCTCAGCAGAGTTCACTCCTTCAAGGCTTCCCTTCCCATGAGCTTTAGATCACCTCGGTACCTGCTTTTAAAGTGTTATTAATTCGGCCTGTCCCTTGCTTCAGCAGAAGAGAACGTGCCCTCTCAGCTCAGTTAAGTTAACAAAAGGTTAAGTCTCAGTCAAGGGAAAAACACAGAACTATCTTCCATGAGCTACTACTGTGCACTACATCTTTGCTAAAGCTTAATTCCTAGCCAGCCCTAGCGTCTGGCTGCTCAGTCCTCACACACACAGAGCCATTCAGGAGGTGGACTTTCCATACCCAAGGAAAAATGTGTCTTCTCTCTTTACTTCTTTTGTTTCTTTGTTTCTTTTTTTTTTTTTTCTTCAATTTCGCTTGGAAAAAGGAATCAGACTTGCTTAGACAGCAAAATTGCCCTAGACAATGTGTTTGGAAACACTGAAGCCTTCTGCTATACAATGCTTTCAACTTTTTGTTGTTGTTGTTGTGACCAAAGCATTATCTGTGAGTTATGTATGATCAGTGTGAATACTATTCTTGTGTCAGAGTGAGGAAAAAGTCAGAATGGGAAAAAAGTAAAGGTGGTGTGATGGTGCTCCATTGCTCTCAAAATGTTTTGTCTGTGGCATGAAATAAGGAGGATGGAAAGCATTTCTTCCAATGCCTCTGCACTGGCAGTTTTTCTGAGATGGATGAACCTCTGCACATTTCAGTGCAGTGGTGGTATCTGTCCAAACTGGGCTTTTCTGATTCTATTTGTCTTGTCTGATTCTATCTGTCAGGACCTTGTCTTGCATTACCTTACACATTAGGATATACTTTTGCTTTGTGTTTATGGAAACGCTGCTTTTGATACGCTATTCTGCTAACTTCAGTCTACCTGAGACAGCTGTATTTTGCATGCCCATCATTTTTCCCTGGCTGTGTCATTTAAAAGTTTCTGAGCATTTATCAGTTTGCCCCGAGACCTTTATTCCGGTAGCTCTGAATGGCAGCTGGCAATAAATGCCAACAACTGATGATCTGTGAAAAGTGTGTGTTTTCATCATGTTTCTCTTTGGTTCATGTGAAAAATTTTATTCTGCAGACAATAGGGCATCCTAATTTCTAGCCTGCAGGATATCAGGAACTTTCTGCAGAGGTTGATGGCTCCATATCCTGCGGGGCATTTGTAATCAAGCCTGTGTGGATGGTAAGATATAGTCTTGGAGTTGCTGCTTTCATAACCCAGTGAAAATACAACTATGGTGTGCTGTAGTGGAAATTTTCAAAGGCCACCCATCATCTCCCAGAGCACCCAGGTGATTGTTAAAACTCGACAGTGCTGAATTTGTCAAATCAAGCACAATTGATGCAACTACGTGGCTGAAAAACTGCTTGATGTAGCTGGAGATAAGACCAGGACAGGTCCTTTAGGAAGGCCCTGGTTCAAAAGAACCACAGCTAAGAAACGTGCAATGCCTGTGTGCAGAAACTCAGTGAGAAAGACATGGAAAGACCCAGATAATTCTTCTTCATTTGCCTCCAGCAGTGACTGTCAACCCAAGTGTAGCTCTGCACTTTGACGATGTCAAGATTTCATTTACATGGGCATGAACTTTGCTCACCGACTTCCCTAGGGCCATTACTTTGTTCATGAAAATATCCAGGTGCAAGGAAGGGAAGTGATTTGTTCACGATCCCTCAGCCGGTCAGCAGGAGAACGAAATGGGAGCCTTCTCGGCTCAAAGCCCCTGCTCTGACCAGGAGATGGCACTGCCACCTTTTCTGCGTGAAGCCGGCGAGATTTTTTTGCTCAACCACACAGCTCGGCCAGCAGTTCCATTTCTACCCCTGCATGCCGAGCACCACCCCACGATAAGACCTAGGCGATCTACCTTGTTCTGTTTGCTAAACTTTCACCCTGGTTGTCCCTGCTTCCAATGAGTTTGCTCGGATCAAAAGCCCTGAGAAGAAAACGCACACAGGCACAACATTTTGCTGCCCTCAAAATAGCCAGCCACCTCTCCTCTCCCTATCTACATCAGCCACCTCCCTGTCTCTGTTTTCCCCTGCCTGTCATCTCAGACCTATCAGAAGCGCGTAGACACTCCACACAAGTGCTGTGTCATGTAGTATTGCTGTCTGCTTTTAACCAGCAGGCTCAGCACTGCACTTGCATATCCAATGTATTTGCAAGCACAGCGGTGTTTCCGCACCCTTCTCATCAACTGCTGTCAAACTCTACTTTATCCACAGGATAAAGAGGCCCAAGGCACACCAAGTCCTGTTTCTAGCTGCTGAAACAAGATTAGCCTTTATACCCCTTACTCCAAAGCTGTCTGCATTTTTTTGTTCATTTCCGCCACCTCAGTATGCTTGGCAGCCATCTCTTTGTACCCACAGAGCACTGTTGGATGGGCATGAAAGAACTGTTTTGGATGGAGCATGGTGACAAAAAGACAAAGACTGCTGGGCTACAGCAAGTGCTGAGCTGCATGGTTTTGGAGGATATAGGCTAGGATTTATTTACCTCCTCTGCCCTGCAGCTGCCTGTTCCCAATCCGCCTTGCAGTCATGATTCCATGACTAGAAAGTGGGTTCTTCTAACACTACATGGTAGCCACTCCACCTCGCTTCATTCAGCTCTCCTCACAGCCACACCGCTTTCAAAGATTCTCCCATACCAGGTCTTTTCAATCACATTTGCCTTCAGAGATCTGATCACTCTTCATTGCATACTTCTTCCCTCTCCTCATCACAACCAGCTTCGTCCCGTCTCCTGCTTTAACTGTTAGACAGACTGCCAGCAAGTGACATGCTCTGGACGTATGCTAATCCTCCCCGCTAGTTCATTACAGTGACCACCTCCTGCCTGCTCTAGGACTCCATTCTGGAGTCATTCACAGTCTCTGCCAGGTCTTCTACTGCATCATCTTTCAGTGCTTCACTCCATGCCATCCTTCCTTGGCTTCCTCTTGTTCCGTTCCCTGAACATCACCTTCCATTTCAATCCAACCTTACCCTGATTCCCCAGCTCCATGCTGCCTCTCTGAGACAGTGGAAAATGTTTGCTGGGCTATCATAATTGTTTGGAAAGTTGATGGACAGCCAGGAGTGGAGCAGCAACAAGCTTGGTACTACTTAGGGAGGCTAGATATATTACAATGTATGGGATTGGATACGATACACTTTGAGGGTGCTGAAATATATCTGAAGCTGCTGAAAAAATTGCCTGATGTGATTATGACATGGCAGTCTTTCATCTGTCATCCCTGACAGCTGTAAAAAGGGTAATATTTTGCCCAGCTGTATGGAAAGCAGGCAGGATGACTCAGGGAACTCCAGACCAGCCACGCCTTACCTCAGTTCAGTGCCAAATGTGCAAAGAGAAAGAATGTAATCAGGAAAGGTTGATACTGGTTTACCAATGGCAAACAGCTTGCCTTTTAAAATGAAAGGACTGGTTATATGGATTAGGGGAGAGTGTTTGATGTAATACACTTTCATGTGAGTTACACTGTAGGTACTCTCGCACAGCACACTACTTTGGAAGGAGGTGGAGGTATGGCAGCAAACCACTACTCAGCATACTGGGAAATGGAAAGATGTAAAATATCCCACTGAAGGTGAATGATGCCACGAGTAGACTAGCTCTTCCTAATTCCATGCTGGCATCCAGGCAACATGACATTGCCCAAAGAGTGCCCTGAGCAATCCATCACACATTTCAACACCCTGACACAGGGTAGAATACATCAGAAAGAATAAGCATAGCGCCTACACCAGCTGATTATCCATTAAAATATTCTATAGCACTGAATGTTGAACTGGAGGCAGAGGAAAAGCTAGATAGACTATACAAAGCCATAACCAACTGACCAATTATTAGTAGATTTCCACAAACCTTTTCACAAGCAATATCTAGAAATGGAAGAAGTATCCCACATCTATTGTCACCACATTTGTCTGAAGTTCTGCTGATGTACATTCACTAAATGTTGTTTTTCTTGAGCATGTAATTTGTAGGGATGCATTTGTCCATGAAATATTTGGCAGCTCCATGAGGCCAAAGGATGTGACAATGGAGAATTTATAACCAAGGAAACAAAGTGAGGAAGAAAGGCTTTGCACTAGCTTCAGCTTATGCATAACGGTCATGGGCTATTCCTTAAGAAATATCCAAAAGTGCATCTACCTAGGCACAAGCTGCTGGACCCACTAGCCTCTTCTGGTACAGTGATGGCCATGGTGGGACAGCCAGCAGGATGCTTCAGCGTAGAAGGCAGGATATACAAGTTGACTAGGATTTTTCTGTGTACTGGGATCGGGAATAGGCTAGAGCAGTACTAGAAGAGGTGGGTGAGACACTGTGAGGTAGAAGGGCAAAGTGCAGCATGTCAATATCTGCAGGTTAGTATGGATCTGGAATGGCTGGAGATGGGACCCCGTAGTAGTTACTGGTCCATTTGCTGACCCATGTGACAGGATGCTCCAGAAAGTAAGTCATTGTTGTTTCCTTACAGCAAAGAAGCCCTATGTTCAGGTTTCTGTTCCAGTCCACCGAGAATGAAGACCTGGTATCAAAGGCACAGGCAGGAAATACGGAGAGGAGGGAGCTTATGGCGGCACATTATTTCAGATTATATTATTTCAAAAACTGGAGAGAGAGAAAGCCTGGTTAAAACACAGAAACATCTTCTATACCTTGGCCTGCGCTTTGAATGCCCTACCTTGAGGAAGTAATCGAGCATACTCTATGCATGCAACAAATAAGTATTCACACCCACAAACCACACATCAGATATCTTTATCTCAGAGGAAAGACCTGGCCTTCTATGTGACTCTAAACTGGGTTTTGCTGTCTTGTTGGGAAGCCACTTCAAACATGGTTTTCATGGCTGTGCTCCAAAACCTTCCCAGGAGCACTCAGTTCTGAGAACCTAGGAGCAGGGGACACGTCACCTTTGGCTCCCAAACCTTCCCAGTCACGCAGCACTTCGTGCAGCCATTTGCGCTGAACACCAGCAACAGTACAACCCTCTCCTTTTGTGCCCTTCTTGCACCACCTTGTCTTTCCGTGTCAGACAACAAAAAGGGATGATGAACCACAGCCGTGCTATGCCTCTGCAGTCTTTGCGGTGTCAGGACACTGCGCAAGAGAAGACACTCGGTTCGGTGTCTGTGCATCCAGTGCCAAGTGAGTGCATTTGGGTGTGAGCATTCCTGTGTCCCTTTTGGCCTCCAGTCCAGCCAGGGCTCACAGGGAACTGTGGTGTGTCCTGCCTGCTCTCCTGACCAGTTTGGGTGGCAGTGGCTGGTTCTTGCTCCTAAGAGCTGTCGGCATTTCCAGGCACGAGTCCCACCTTTCCCTCCCTCCCAACCCTCTCAGCAGAGTTCACTCCTTCAAGGCTTCCCTTCCCATGAGCTTTAGATCACCTCGGTACCTGCTTTTAAAGTGTTATTAATTCGGCCTGTCCCTTGCTTCAGCAGAAGAGAACGTGCCCTCTCAGCTCAGTTAGTTGACAAAAGGTTAAGTCTCAGTCAAGGGAAAAACACAGAACTATCTTTCATGAGCTACTACTTGCACTACATCTTTGCTAAAGCTTAATTCCTAGCCAGCCCTAGCGTCTGGCTGCTCAGTCCTCACACACACAGAGCCATTCAGGAGGTGGACTTTCCATACCCAAGGAAAAATGTGTCTTCTCTCTTTACTTCTTTTGTTTCTTTGTTTCTTTTTTTTTTTGTTGGCTTCAATTATACTTGGAAAAAGTGTACTACTCTGCTAACTTCAGTCTAGCTGAGACAGCTGTATTTTGCATGCCCATCATTTTGCCCTGGCTGTGGCACTTAATAGGCATTTTTGACGACCTCCTTCAAGCAAGCAGAACCCCTGCTCTGTGGACCAAGAGCTGAGGTTCCGCTGCTAGGAAGACTGTAGCTCTGCAATAGCTATTTGTTTCAGTTGCAAAGGTTCTCGCAGGTATTCATGGTGGGGAGGACGCCCATATTTCCCTTTCCCTCAAGAACAGATGACCTCTTGCCTGTAAGTCATAAACTGCCAGACTCCTACAAGGTTTCATGTTATTTTGCATGTAGCTCAAGGGTCTGTACTGTGGTGTTGTGCCTTCCTCTCTTGGCTCTGCATCCCTATGCCTTCCTTAGTGGAAAAATATTCTGGTGACTCTGTCCTAAGTCTTGTGAACTCTCATTAGGTCATAGACTTGCATCATAGACTAGACTAAAAGCAGAGCTATGAGGTTAAGACATGTAACTGAGAGCTTTGATCCATATCAGAGAGAGTACTTTGAAAGAAATAAGCAAAGCAGAGGGGAATAAACACAATCCATAACCCAAAGTATTTAACATATGAATGCAAGTTAAAAACAAGATAACATAGAGTCTGGGTGACAGTAGCAGTTGGTGACAGAACAGAAAGAAAAAAAAAAAAAAAGCTGAGTGCTTGATGGCAAATCTGTTCATAATGAAGAAGAGAAGAAAACACGATGAAACAGAGACCAGAGCAGAGATGAAAGACTGGGTGATGTTTGATCAGATTGATCATTGCATGAATGACTGGTTATGTGTTCAGTAAACGATGTGCGATGGTCCCACACTGCATGCCACAGTGACTGGTGCAACAATGTGACTGCCTTACACAAACCCATGTGACCGTTTGCTAAACAAAAAATGGTTGTGCAATGCAAGCAGAAAACAGACTTAGCAGGTCAGTCATGTGTCTACCAGATATACTGAAGCTGTATCTCATGGAGAAGAAAAAGACAATTCTTGTAAACACCATGTATTTTAGTGGGGTATATCATAGAAACAAGGTTTACCACAGCAAGTGAATTGTTTTAAGTTACACAGCCTGTCTCCACTAGATATGGCATACTTTTAAGTAGCACCAATTAACTTGTCTTAGCAGTATATATATTTAAGGAAACAAAACCATTTTCTTCCCTAGTCTAAGCAAGCCTAATTTCATTGTGTACTGTTTCCTCCCAGCAGCATGCTATGAAGACAACTGCCTCTTGTCTGGTGTCTCACATTGTAAAGACAGGGCCAGAATGAAGCATAAGCATAACAGACCACAGCCATGTACCCCAGGTTTTCCAATAAGCATCTCACATGTCTTCAACAAATCCTTCTCAAAGCGAAGAAAACCTTGGAACTGTGTCCTTGGTCTGGTCTGCAGAAAGTCTGAAAAAACCCCAGAAGTGTAAATTTTCTGTGCAACTCAATACGTGTTTGATCTATCTGCTGGCAGGACCCTTCTTGTTATGTGTACAGCAAGAGAAGAGGTTATAGTTGTGTCACCTCCTGCTTCTGCTCCATCATGACTCCACCACAATGTCATCAGCAGAGTGTCCACATCTTCCTTCCTCTCAAATGAAACTGATGATGGCACAGTCCCCCATCAAGCTAGCAAATGTCTCTTCTTTGAGGGCTACTTGGCAGTTTTGCTTGGAGGTAAGACTGCAACACTGCTTGGACTGTCACTAGGGTACCTTCCCAAAGGACAAGCATCTCCATGGTCTCCCCAGCTACTGAAATGTCTGGAATTTAAAAAGAGCACAAAATCAGATATCAAGATTTGTGCACAGGACACATAGCAGTGAAATTTACCTCCAAGAAAATACTTTCTCACATTTCTTCTCACACAGATTAACTGCTTTTCTTGTCTGGTACACAAATATGTTCATTAGAAATAACACGTGCAAAAAATGACAAATGTTGGCAGTGATGCTGTGACACTCTTTACCATGCTCCAGCCTCCAAAATGGCACTGAAACCTTTGTTGTGGTGGATGTGATACTTGGAGATATTCTCTTGTCCGCTCAGCAGTCATTTCTTTCCTGGAAAGGTTCTCCAGTGATCCAGTGACTCATACACATCCTAGGGCCTTCTGGTTCCACAGAAAAGTCAAGAATTTCCATGCCATTGGGGATTTTTCTGGTACTAACAACTCTGTTAGTCACTGCTCAGACAGGGAACACACTGGAATAGAGACAGAATCCAGAGTGGTCCTGACCTGGCATGAACTCCCATCTCTGCCAACAGTATGACATCTGAGCAGCTGCTGAGATGGGAAGTGGCAAAGGAAGGTGGTTTCATCTAAGACTTACTCTCTGATTAAATTTTCACTTCCTTTATTATCATAGTCTCCTTTTGTGCTCCCTTGCTGCCTTCCTCCCTTCCATTTCAACGATGGGATGAAGAGACTTAAAGAGTGTCCTGCTTCACCAGCTCTGACTATACCCAAGAGGTAATATGGGGGGGGGCATTATCAGGAAAAAAAAAAGCCCACTGCAGCTAAACATTAAATCTCACATGCTGCTCTGGTGTCCAGCTTGATTTTCAGAGGCCTATGCACTGCTTTGAAGGTCTCTGCAGTGCCACTTGCAGACAGCAAGCCAGAACAAAGTTCTGGGGGCAGTCTGAGAGACATAGCTTTCCAAGCCAGCTCTGCCGCCTCTGTCACCCCTCTCAGTTGAAAGACATTTCTGTGTGTGATTGTTGTAGCCCTAAGAACTGCCTACATGCTCACTTGAATGTGATGAACAATTTTATATGAAAACAATCCATCTTCAAGCATTCAAACCATTTAATTGCAAACAGCTTTTCCTTATGAAGCTTCCTTACAGTTCTCAGAAATAAAATAACCATGTCTAAAACATAGACTCATTCTCCAACCAAAAGTTTATCACAGAAGCTACACAAAACATTAATTTAGGGCTCAGTGAATGTGCTTTAGCCCTAAATTATTTTGCTCTCCAGTTCCCCTATTGACAAGAAAACTGAAATGTTAGATTTAAGTTTGACCAAGGTCTGCTTATGAGCTTGGGTTGCTAGGTTATTTTTTTTTTCAGCTCAGCCAGAGTTGAAAAATAATCATACACAGCTTAGCTCAGAGCACTCTCCAGCTGAGGTTTGTTGCGTAGCAAACTTTGCTAAACACAGGCACAAGCTAGGAATATGCAGCAGTCAGTAACGTCAGGTTTTCAAAAAGCCTGTACTGGCTCTGTGTTACGCTTTTTCAGACTTTGCATTATGCCCTGCTGTTTCCTTGTTGCTTTGTGCAACTCTGGAGCTGTATTAGCCTGATTCTTCCTCTAGTGTACCTTGGGTTCTGTTGTCTTTTTCCTTCCTCTCACTTCCCTCCATCCTCTTAAGGAAATTTTTATCTCCTTACTTTTTGATAGCAGAGACATTAAAGACCACTCTCAGAGGAGGGCAGGTGCAGAAGCATCAGGTGTTTTAGCTCTGGGTAGGACTCCTAACCTCCAGCCACTTCCCTCCCCGCTCCTGTTACTGAGAAATACTTGAAAAGGATTGGGATGCAAACAAAAGAATTTGGGCAAACAACACTCAGAGAACCACATACATCTTTTTAGTTCAAACACTCCTAAGGAAGTAAGGGAATTTATTAGGGTGATATGCATGGTGGCCGAGACAAATGGTCATTTCCACTAGAATAAAACAGCAAATCCAGGGTCATGGGCTAGCCAGAAAGGTTGCAGGGCAGAAGCTGGGGACACTCCAGGATTCAGTCCTAGCCTGTGATAAAGGAGTAAGACCTACAGCATAAAGGTAAAATGCAAACCAGATACTCAGTTCTGTAATTTTTATTTTAAAAACAGGAAACAACCACATTAATAAGCATATAAAACCCATTCAAAATATTCACAATCCTGTTAAAGAAAAAGAAAACAGATACCATGCAAGAAAGACCTACACGTTTCAGTCCAAGCCAACACACATCTCCAATGCAAAGTATGAAATGCTCTTATGCACAGCTGCAGGTGTAATTTCCTAACATACAGATGCCCATACAGAAATATGTCTGGAAGCACTGGAGGGCAAACCGAAGGGCACAAAAACCTATGTAACTGAGCCAAAGTATGAGAGTTGGGAACTTAGAATAAATACCTGGCGTGGAAGCCTGATAGAAAGCTAGGGAAAATTGGATGTTATAGGATTGCATTATACAAAGCTGGAGTATTTCAAATGGTATTTAGTACTTCACAGCAGCAAGTTTTATCGATCTTTGCAACTGTTTCTCATTAGGGAAGGTAGAAATGTCATCACCCTAGTTACTGAAAATGCCAGATATACGCTCCCAGAATATACTTCAATAGCAACTTCTCTGAAGCAGTGTGTTGTAAAGAAAGATTGGGCTATCCATGCTACAACAATTTTGCTGTCATTCCTGTCTTTGAGCCTTTCTTCCTTTTACCCACCTTGGAATCTGTGAGCCTCCCTCTCTTCTAGGATACTCAGCGATGAACACCAGCATGAGTTTGCAGGTAGACGATCTTAGAGCAGGAGTTTAAATTGGACCTACCTCTGTGCTATGTTCAGATAGCTTGTGCAGGTCTGGACAGACCGAGGTTTGGAGACTTGACAGAGCACTGCAGTCAGTGAAGTCAGTGAAGCTCCCACCCCTTGACTGCAAGTATACCATATGTGCTACTTCTTGCCTTCCTGAACCGAACTGTGCTACCTTGGCAGCAAGGGTAGGTGTAATACATACATGTAATACATCGCCTAGCAGTATGACAAGTATGACCAATATTTACTGATGTACAACTACTGTATACCTTAACAGAGGCAATATTACAGAGCTGTGCACATCTACACAGCATGCTGCACACTGGTGAGCACCACAACAGCATGCAGTTCTTCCAGAGAGGATGTACGAGGCAAAAACATTTGGCCTGAAACCAACCAGTAGACTGAGCACTACAGACCATTCACACTGCTAAGCTAGCACCTTTCAGTAGCTCTAAATCCCTAGTCCTGCATCTCTCACCTTTATTAACTTACACACGCCATAACTGACCATGCCTGTGGTCCAGAAGGGTCATGCTAAATGCCTCCGTACTATTTATAAGAACAATTGCTAAGAAAATACAGCTTTGGAAAATAATTTTTATCCTTACACACTTTTAAGTAACAATTAGCAAGTTTCAGACCTTCTAACCTACTAGAATACAGCAGAAAAGGTAGGAAAAGCTACCTTCTGGGTTCGCAATCACCACCCTCAATCATCCCATACAATGCTTAAACATGACTGAAAATACCCATTTGCTGCAGTACTACACTTTCCAATCAACAGATGGGAATATGTTAAACTGCCACCCAAAACATCCTAAATAACCAAGATTTTGGTAGATAAACATACCTCTTCTCACTAGTACGCAATTCTGAATTTCTTTCCAGAAGGCACAAACAACTTAAAGGTGATGTGCATAATTGGCTGTTGTACTTACCATCCAAAATGCCCAGTCTCCTGTGTAGTACATTTCTCCTTTACAGTCTTATTGCACCTCAAGTCTACAGCATCTTTTGTTAGATTAGCTATTTCTCTTAAACATCTTCAATTTCATTATCTGTACATTTTGTACACCATTAAAAAAATAAATATTTACAGAGTGACATACAAATAAATAAACTTAAGTAAAAGTATGCTTTCAGTTTGTCTATACAAAAAAATAAAAGCAGGAAAAAATATGCAAGTAACTTGGTCCCCTTTTTCCTGAGGCTGAAAAAAGTGCACACTGGATAGGAAAAAAGCAAGGCAATAGCTTTTTGGTCGGCTTGTTAAATTCCAGTGTAGCACTGCACACACACACAGAGTAGACTCAAAAGGCCCGGGGACTTGTTTAGTGGGTCACTTCAACTCACTACAAAAATAGTAATTAGATTCAAATATGTTAACGGTCACTACGTGCATAAGTATGTCAACCCCAAATAGCAATTACAGGTGAGAAAAGCAAAAATACTGCCAGCTTTTCTCTGTTCTCCTGATGTTTGTGACAGGGAAGATGAGATTATTTTTGCAAGTGCCAGGTGCCTTCCAATACTTGAAAATGGGATCAGCCATCAGATTTGCTTAATGCTGGTAAGCCTGGCAGAATGGGAGAGTATGTGGGTGCAAAGAAGAAAATAGCAGCAATTGGGAGGGGGGAAAACGTCCCAGCTCAGTTTTCTTTGCTCATTCTTTTAATAACTCTTAACCATGTAGAGTCACAGAATGGGTGTGTCATGAATCTTAGGCAACTTCTTTCTTAGTATGCATTCTGTTCAGCTCCACCATTGGGTTCTTCTGTAGAGGTGATTGGCGGCTGGCTTCTGCTCGTCCTTCAAATCCCCTGGAGATGTCTTCAAAAGTCCTGCCCTTGGTCTCTGGCACTTTGAAGAACGTGAAGACAAAGAAGATGACCAGGAAAACAAGGAAGATGAGGAAGACATAGGAGCCACATAGTTTCTGCAAGGAGGACAAAACCAGGAGGTGTTAATTTGAAAAGTTCAAACCTAAATGCAAGGTTATTTGCTGTTAACAGGTCAAAATCTAACTTTCTACAACAATGCCCTTACTGACTTTTTCTCAATAGCCTTTTTTAAAACGACTCATGTGCCTGTGGCTTCTGAAATGCTTTAATGTTCCTGGGGATTACTAAAATTTAGGCTTTTAAAGGAAAAGCCTTGATGTGCTCCAATGGCTCTTCCTACGAGAAGCTACAAACAGTTAAGACAGCAGAATATAAGGTGAGACACACTACTCTTATCCTTCAGTAATAATCAGAACACTGAATCAGGGACCTCTGGAAGACTGACCAGTCCACCTGCTCAAAGCAGGTACACAACTTCAAGGAGAGATCAGGTTCAGGGTCACGCAGTCGTGTTTTGAAGTCTCCAGGGATGGAAATTCTACAACCACTCTCTGGACACCTATTCCACTGCTACAGCACTTTACAAAGTGGGTTCTTACCTCTGCATAGGGGAAAAGCATTCCCACCAAGAAATTAGAAGTCCAGTTGGAACAGCCAGCCACTGCCATGGCTGCAGGCCGTGGGCCCTGGCTGAACAGTTCTGCCACGATGAACCAGGGGATAGGGCCAGGGCCAACCTCAAAAAGAGCCACAAAGCCGAAAGTAGCAACAATGCTGATGTATCTGATCCACTCTACAGTCTCCTGCAAGGGAACAAAACAGGATCAGCCGCCATTTGAGAGGCAAATGTACAGCACAATACCATCCTCAGGATCACAACTTTCTCAGCTGCACCATGAACACTGCAGCACAGTTTCTGTAGTTAGGAAGTTGCATTCTCCACTGCACTCAGCTCTGGCCCCAGCTACATCTGTCTACATGGCAGAACTGCAGGGCAAGGCAGATGTATAGTCTTATATAGGTCCCCTGCTGGGGTCAGCCTGGACAAGAACACTAATTACTCACCTTGAGAGCTAAAGCGACAGTCATAAGAACAGCACACACAGCCATGCCACCCAAACCAACTAAATGGAGGGTCCTGCGCCCTGCACGCTCCACCAGGAACAGCTAGAAACATAGCAGAAGGAGAAAAAAAATCTGTGACTTTTTGGCAGCAAGAGCAGAAGACACTCCCTTGCTCACTGTGCCCTGCACCTCTTTCTTTTATCTGCATGTAGCCCTCAGTACACGTCACCAGGCTGCTTCATCATTGGCACAAGATTTTCCCCTCTGGTTCTTGCTACTGCCTTCTCATCATTCTTTTCCCCCATGCACTTTTTTCACACTCTTTCTTCTAAAAGGATAAAAATACCTCTTTCTCTCATCCTCCTCTCCCACAATGCTTTTAATGCATTTTTTTTCTTTGCTCTAAGTCATTGCCTAACCCAATGCTTTGCCACAGCCTGGGTACTTGTTTCCAGTCACATCTCCCAAAAAAGCCTAGGCAGACGAGTTACATTACCATAAGGCCCTGTTTCACTTACCGACACAACAGTGAAGACTGTGTTTACCACACCAGCTCCAATGGTGGCATACACAGGCTGTGTGATACCAGCTCTTTCAAAAATCCCTGTAGAATAATAGAATACCTGGGAAGACAAGCAAAAGTTGGATACCATCACGTTTCCAGTGTTTGAGAGCATGCCTCTTGTTCCCTGCCTAACAGCTCAGATGCCCAACAGGGAGTTTCTAAGAAGCACTCAGTGTAAGACAGTATGCTTCCAGTCAAGATTGATTTGCTTGATGCAATGCTGCAATGTCTTGCCGGGGTGTGCACGGGAAAAGTGAAGGCCAGTATAATCTCCACCTTCCATTTTAGCAATCTCAGCAGTTACCACAAAACAGTGACCTCCAGAGTCAAGCAAAAAACAGGTTTTTAGAAGCACAGTTCTCAACATTAGTGGCAAGTGCAAGTGTAGCCAGAGATAAGAGAGGCCCAGCAGGTGGGACAGAAAGATAACTCACAGCATTGATGCCTGAGAGCTGTTGGGAAAGCTGCAGCATGATGGCAATGATAATGGCTTGACGGTAGTTTGGAGAACGGAAGAGCTCTGGCACAGTTACTTTCTTCTCCTGGGACATTTTAGCACTCTCTTCTTTCATCTCCAGGATGTCCTGAGACACATCTTCTGTACCACGGAGCTTCTGAAGAACTGGGAGGAAATAAAAAAATATCAGGTATAATATACCCACAGCCAGTAGGTTCCCCTCACCCTGTCCTGCTATTTCACAGAGGTCACACGCTTGGAAGACTGGACCTCCTGCATGGGAAAGACCGAGCCTGTAGATGCAATCTTGCTCATCTTCTCAACACAAGGTTGGGGGTGGTGTGATCACCATGAAAACCAAACTCCTTGCTAAGTGTCAGCCTATTTCCCACCTTTCAGGAGGAGCTGACAGAGCTGCAGCAGCTGGCCCTGCTGCACCCCACCAACACCAGGTGCCACTCCTCACATCTTAATCCCACCTGGAGTGTGTGTTTGGATGCCAGGTTTCTCACCCTTTCTGGCACTGGTGCAACCTAAAGGATGGGAGGGTTAAGCCTGGTGCCCTCCGGGAGTCACACCCTTCTCCATCACAGGCTCCAGAGTCAGTCCTGGCCTCCCACTCAAGTTCAGCGCAGGCTGTGAGCCAGAATACAGCCCTACGCCTTCAGAGATGAGTTCTTACCTGCTTGCGCATTCTCTTCCTCCATCTTATTGATCAACAGGAAACGGGGGCTCTCTGGGCAGAAAAGAAGAGCCACGCACTGCAGGATTGCTGGGAAGATCGTGAACCCCAAAAGCAGTGGCCAAAGGGCTTCAGTCCCCATGATTTCCTTCAGGCCAAAGATCTACACCAAGAATTGGAGAGAAATAAAGTGATTTAAATGCTCCAATTCCTCATCCCCGCACCACTGAGTACAACAGGACAACACACTGCACCTGATGGCAAGCGCGGCCCACCTCACCCTCCCCAGTCCCCTCCCTGCTGAGGGCAAGATCAGGTTGAGTCAAGCCTACCTGAGCCACCAGGATGCCCACAACAATGCCCAGCTGGTTGAGGGTGCCAAAGGCTCCACGGAGGCTAGTGGGCGAGACCTCGCTGATGTACATGGGCACAAAGCCAGTGCAGAGACCACAGAAGAGTCCAATAACGAAGCGGCCAATAATCAGCATCTCCACTGCTTTTGCCATCTTAGCGAAGGCCATGAGAAAGCCACCAAGAAAGGCCAAGATGTTCACCAAGAGCATGGATTTCTTCCTGCCAGGGTAAAGATGTCAAGACTGAGTTTAAACTGGCAATACAGTGGGGAAATCATTCGGAGAGGGGTAAACATACCCATGACCCCTCCATCTCCAGGGTGGGAGAATAGAGTAACTCCCATTCAGCTTCTGCCTTGGCCTACAACTCTTTCTTTCTGCAGCCCACATTCTTGCTTCTTCCCCAGCCTCCTCCTCTTCCTTTAACATCTGCCCCCTTCCTCCCATTGTAGAAGGGAAAAATTCCCTAATGGCTTGGATCCCTATTCCCAACTTACCTGCCAAATCTGTTGACGAACAAGCCGACTGAGAAGGAACCAATCATACCTCCCACCGAGAAGATGGCCACAGAAAGGGACCATAGAGAGGTGAGGCTCTCTGGGGAGACAGCCTCCCCACTCCTTTCTGATAAGGTTGTGTTGAAGAATGTCCGGATGATCTGCAAGAGAAACAATGTGGGGACAGAGTTACAATCCTGTGGGAGGCATTTTGCACTGGGGAGAGGAGAGATTACTTCTGAGGTCTTCCTTCTGTTTTCATGGAGGCAAGAAGCAAGAATAGACCCTAAAAATTCAGTAGGTCGCAACAGGTCATACAAGGGGAGGATCAGGGTGCAGAAAGAGGAACTGTCATTGAGAAGTTCAGGGGCAGGTGGCAGTATGATGAGGGAGAGATTGCTTCACTGAACATGGTGGGGGTGGACTAGTTAGTGATGATTAAGGAAAACATGCTTATCTTTTGAATTACACGAGTCACTGATGGTGCTTTGCAGGGTGTGAGAGACAGTTGGGAGTGAGAGGGAGCAAGAATACACAACCAGAGAATGGAAGGGAACATTTCTGTCAATACTAGAACTCTGGCAGCAGAGACAAGCTTTCTGGGATGCAAATAGTTTAAGAGACCCAAAGTTTCACTGAACTAAGCCTGAACAACTGCAGCATTTTGTAAAATAGTCCCTCCTTGTCCCATGGGGATGTGACAGGGCTGTGCTGCTGATTTCTGAGGCATTCTCTTTGATAATGAGGGATGTTCTGCAAGGGCAGAGGGAGACGTGGCCTCAGAGCATGTGCACCCAGCAGATGGCAGCAGGACATTAGCTAGGGAGGACCACCCCCCACCCCCAACGCGTGATGTGACATCTATTCCCGGAGACAGGGTGGATGTGGTATTGGTGACTCAGTTCCCGAGAGAGAGGAACCATCTTAAAGTTACAAGAAAACCACATTTCTCATTTTCTTCATCTCTTTCATGGGCTACAGTCATGAGATGATTTGGTCAGAGTGCCCCAGTCACAACCATTTTACAAGCACTAAATCTACATTTAACATAAGGAATGAATAAACAAAGAAGCCTGAGATGTTCCCAGAGACAAACTAAACTAGAGCAACCATACCCCCTACTAACCGTCAACTCTTTTCTGCACACTGCTCTACATTCCTTCTGTCATGGCTGATTTATTCTGACTCAAAACTGAAGTGGCTCACATTCCTCCACACACCAAATATAGACCTACCAGGAAATGGCAGATGGATCCCTCCTGCACTCCTAATCAAGAGGACTAACCTCTCTGCTTGCTCTCTCTCCTCCCCAAAACTTTGCCCTTCCTGTCTGTTGTTGTAGTATAGAGGGGGTTTTGAATGTCTTCTTGACTTCGTAAACCAGAACCAAATTCTCAGCTGCTTGGGAGACAGCTCCTCTCCTTTCCACACCTTTGTTTTCTCATCAGCCCCTCAGTCATACCACCTCCCAACTCATTCTCCTCACCTTCTCAGGAGCATTGATGACACCAGTGTTGTACCCAAACTGAAGAGATCCAATGGCAGCAACGGAAACAGCATAAATAAGGTGTGCTGTGATTTTCTGTAGAAAGAGAAAACAATTATTTAATTTGGTTATTCACACTTTCGACACAACTCTAGTTTCTCTTAAGCATAAACAGCAGCTGCAGTTCATAGGTGCCATGTGCAAGAGCACCAAAGCCAGGGAACAGGCTTTTACCCAGCAAGGGCGAGTACCAGTAACAGAGAGCCTGGAAAGGGAGATACAACTGTACAGCAGGCTGTGATTAGAAGTAGGAGGACCTCCCTTTTATTATCTCCTGACCTTCATCAACTATTCTCAGCTCATTAGTAACGAATACACTGACTGCATTAATGGCTGTTATTTTGGGTTTATCTACTTTACAGAAAAGCTTTTGCTGATCACTGCATGACATGAAACCAGGCCCTAACTCTTGCCTTGCCAACTGGGAAGTTCCCATAAAGCAGCCTCTCAGTCCATGAGTTAGACTGGCAGGCACTCCTAAAAGTTAAAACATGCACTCTTCAGCAACAGGCCTGCTTTTCCCAGGCTAGAGCTTCCCAACCCTGCCCCAGGGCACCCCACAGAGGCGGCAGCAGTGCTGCCAACCTTCCCGTTTATTTTTCTTGATGCTGTGGCAATACTTGGTATTTTAAATGACTTGAAGCACAGCCCTTGCAACTTGAGTGTGTGTGAACCTCTATTAAACGAAAAAACTACTGAGCCCTCAGAGCCATAGCTTCATCCAAACTCAGAAGTCCCACAGACAGAGAAATTTAAGTGTCAGTGAAAATCATCTGACATTTTCTACATTTTTAAAGCTGCTGGCATTCAAGCGAGCTCTGTGTTAGGGAGGCGCAGGGGAGCAGGTGACTCAGGAGTTGGCACTTAGATAGCCAGTGCTTAAGTTGGCGCAATTTGGAAAGATCATGTTTCTGTCTCTGTAGAGATTGGAAGCTTCTCCAAAAATATTAACAGTGCCTTTCCCAAGGCTTTCCAATTATTGTCCTACAGCTGGCAGGGGAAAGAAAAGTACTCCATGGGGCCTACTGTCACAGCTCTTCCAGTCTGTCACTTCCCAGCTCAGCTCCAGGAGCAAGGGCTCCCCCAAGGCTGCCCTAAATTTTTGCCAATAACGATCTGCCAGTGCTCACACCACCTTTACCAATCTTTCGAGCCAAGCATGTGGGAGCTTCTGGCCTGCACAACCCTCGTACAGCTACCAGTTAGGCCCCAGTAAACAGAAACTAGAGAAATTACTCTCAGGCATGGTTTCCCCCACCTACATTATTACATAAATGTCTCAGGCTGAGCTCTCTTCTTGCCGACCTTAGTGACAGAGACAAAGGGAACAAGGTCCTTTTCTTGCAGATGGCAGATGATTCCCGAGGTAGTGTTCACACCTGAACACACCCTAGGAGGTCTAGGCCTTCTCCCCACCACCCTGTAACTGCTCCCTTTATTTTCGTCACTAGGAAATTTGGCACAGAACCAGAAGGACACAGCTCTTTCAAAGCAGCTGGATGCCTGTAAAAGGGGATTAAGACATCTAAGCACTTCTAGGACTTCAGGCCAGGTCACCACTAGCCAGCATGTATAGCAAAGCTGAAGACAAAATCCACTTCTCCACATTCTCACAGTGACTCAACACAAGAGCAGCTTTCTTCCCAGGGCTCTGCTTTGTCATTGCTTGCAGTGCTCACAGCTGGCCTGTTTCTTCTGGGTGCAGCAGGAACCACAGGGTACGTGCTTTGTAGGTACCCTTTACCTACACAACACATACATACATGAAGCTATAAGGAGTCATTCTACCCTCTTTCGTAGTCCATTCTCCTGGCTGTTGTCTGCTATTCATCCTTCCCAGTCTCGTACCACCTAGACATCATATGGCCTGACCCATCCCCTCCAGTGAGCCAGATCGTGATCTAATCTATGGATCATTTATTACCGCTGGAAGTGCCTCACTTCCCAAAAGGCAAACAGAGAGCTCAGAAATAAGACGGCTACACCCTCCCTATCCAGCTGAAGGCTGAAGTCTGTATCCCGGCAAGGAATTCAAACCACCACCCCTCCCTCCCTCTGACCACAAGCATCAGCAGCGTTCATTATCCAGGAGATGCTTCTCAACAGCCCCCATCTCCTCCGCTCGCTGGAATCTCAGAGCAGTATAACTTTTGGAATCCAGCTAAAGCGGCCTCTCAGCCCTCCTCTGAGCGACCTTGACTGCATGCTCTCCTTTTCTCTGCCTCATCTTCTCACACTACCCGCGTGTCCCACCAACATGGCGGTGAGGGCCCGAGGCTTGCCCGATTCTGCTGTCCCTGGGTAACCGTAATCCCCTGGCATCCTGGCACCGGGTTTACGGCTGGGGATTTGCTGTCTCTCCCCTTCCTCATGCCTACCTACTTTTCTCCTTTGCTGCATTGAAACACACGCGGTCATTAGCTCACTCCGCTGGCGCACGCCTCGCTGGCAGCTGCGGAGGAGCTACGATGCCGACAAAGGCTCTGTCCCCTGCTCTCCAAAGGGAAAAGCGGGGAAGGATATACTTTGCATTCTTCTTCAAATTTAAAGACCCCTTTAAGAGTAATCGCCGCTTTTAGCATCACGAACCCCAGGACAAACCAGTTCCGTCCTGCCAGCAAAATAAACCACGCGATCAATACAGTAAAACACGGAGAGCATCATGCGGACGATCAGGCCAAACGCCCGAAAACAAATCAATCTTAAGACCCGCAACAACCCCTCCCAAACAGAGCACGCACGCGCACCCCCACCCTCCCTCCCTACCGCAGACGAGGGTCTTGCCGGGCCGCCCGACCGCATCACCGCGGCCGCATCCATCCTCACCGCCACCAACAGACACCCGGCGGCAACGGACAACGAAGCGACGACGAATCCCGACAACTCGCAAGTCGCGACCACAACCCCGCCTCCCCGGCCAAGTGCCGGCTACCCGCCGGCGACCACCCCGCACCGGCCGCAGCGCTGCCGGGGGCAGGAGGAAGAAATCCCCACTCCCCCCGCTACCTTTTTCGTATCCATCATCAGCGACGAGCTGCGAACGGCTGCCGGCCAAGGACTCCCCCGCCTAACGGAACCCGCAAGGAGGCAGTAACAGCTCCAGTCCGTGCGCACCCCGAGCCCACGCCTTCACCCCGCGGAAGCCCGTGGATTTATGGCCTCTGCTATGGGAGGGGGGGGGTGTGGTGTGGTGGTGGTGGTGGTGGTGGGCGGGGACGGGGCGGAGCTCCCCGGATCCCGTAATTAAAAAAAAAAAAAAAAACACAACACCAAAAAAAACCCAGCAAACCCCAAAGCAGTCCTCTGAGCTCACACCGCTCGCTGACTTCAAGCTGACATCAGCGGCCTTCCGGCAGCGTGCGTGATGGGCACCCGGGCTGCCATGGTGCCGGCCCTCACTAGCGTTTAGGAGAAGCGTTTGCCATGATGTGATGTCACGCAACTGTTAGCCAGTGTTAAGAACACAGGTGACTTTTGTACGAAAGGAGATGCGTGACATAAAGCTGTTTCGAATCCATGGTTAAAACAACGAGGCGGGCAGCGATGGGCGCAGAGACGCACACGTCGCATGGGGCAGAAGCCCCAAGTCAAACGCTGTGCTCTCGGGATCCTCTGCCCACCTCCTAAATCTGTGCATGAGGCACAGTTCTGGATAACTGGGTTTGGAGGGGTTTTTTCGTTTGGTTGGTTGATTTGGTTTGGGTTTTTTTAAATATATTTTCCCTACAGAGCTAGGATCTACAGGGGCAAAGCTTGAGCTGCGACTCTGCAGCTGCATTTAGTCCCAAACTTTGTACCCTTTCAACCAAACTGCGCTGCTGTGCTTCATACTCATTCGCTGTCCACCCTTCAGGTCAAATGATTGCTAAACTCTTCCAGGAGAGTAATGAAGAGCTGTGCTTTGAATCTGAGGCAAAACCGCTGTCAAACAACAAAAATCTTCACTGAAGTAAGAACCTGCCAAGCATTTTGACTCCCGAAAACGACAACAGCTCAGCGCTGGAGCTGTGAGCAAGGGCAGGGGAGAAAGCTGGCTTATGCGCTTTTTTCACTCTTGGGACCAGCCGTCACTTTCATTACCAGATCCTGAGGAGCTGGAACGATCACATTTTAATTTCCCTTCTGCTATTTACCTGGCATGGTCACCTGAGCACACATAACTGGAAATCAACAGGTTCAAATGGGGTGCCACTTCCCCTCACTCCCTTCCTGGGTATTTATGTGGTGGTGTTAAAATATTAATTCCAACAGAAAAACGGTTGGGTAAAAGGGCAAGGGGAGCCTGCACAGTCCTCTTTCTTAGGCTATGTGATAAAAGCTCTTCGGCACACCCGCAAAGGAGCACAGAGACAATGGCCGGAGGAGGAGCACAATTACCACCCTGGCCCAGCTACTCCCAGGCCCATCACAGGAGCCATCAGCACATCAAAGGCCTCATTTTCACATGCCCAGAGGAACACAGGGGGACAATGGCAGGTGGCAACCCAAATTAAGGACTGAGAGGAAGGGACACCCTGCCTCGGCCCGCCCCTCCCAGGGCTGTCCCGGGAGAGCCATCAGCCCCATTGTCCAGGTGTGAAACCCATCACAGCTGGAGGCACCTTTCGCGCTGGGGGGACACGGGGGGACTGCTGCATTACAGGGGCACCAGACGCATTACAGGGTGCAGGGGAAGAGCATTTTGGGATTGCACAAAACTTACTGTTTAGGGGAGGAATCAAAGCAGGGAAAGGTGGGGATAAGGAGAAAAAAGGGCCAGTTGCATGTAAACTGCGCCAGGGCACGTGTCCAGCTTTGCCCCGCACTTGGTCGTCAACACAGTCTGCCCTATCTCATTATTAAATTCTATTCCTAACTCTTTTCCTGGGTGAGCTACACTCTGCTTGAAGGTGGAGTGATGTGATGTCTATGGCGGTCTGAGTGCCAGGTCACAGCAGCCCATGTGCCCATGGTGCAGCGAGTGCGGGCGTGCAGGTGAGGAGGCTGTGAGCACTAGTAAAGATCCAGCTGGACCAGTAGACAAGCAGGTGAAGTGGCCTGGGAGCTGAGGGGTGTCTGTAAGGGAGGACCTAACTTTTGGAGCTGCTGAGAGAAGGTGGGGTCTGGGGGTCTATAGGAGCGAGACCTACTGGTGTCTGTGACTCTAAGGGTGAGGCCATGGCAGGTTGGCTACTGGAGGGACCAGGAGAGTCCTGGCCAGTCACGCACCCGCTTGTGTGTGAGTGATGGGGTCTGTACCAGCAACAGGAGTGGAGCTGCAGCCCTGGGGTCTCATATGCCCCCGTGCCACCAACTGGGGAGACTGGGATGCAGGGGCACACTGACATCTAAGCCCAGCTCCTGGAAGGATCTACATATGCATGTGTGTATACGTATATACATGTGTATTTCCCAATAGCGGACCTCCATCCTGCTCAGTCTGGAAGGGGAACAGGATGAGGCCATTGGTGCTGTTCATGTTTGTGTAAGTGCGTGTCTCTGGGTAGATCTATGTGGCAGCCATGTACATAATGTGGTGTCTATATGTGATTCTGTGCACGTGCCTACTGGGAATACATGCTCAGCCCTGTTAACTGCTGTGGAGCTGTGAAGCCTTGTCTCTGTCAGGCTGCCAGATCCGGCCCCAATTCCCTAACACTCTTTGCCTGATCTTGGCTCACATTTATTTTTCTTTTTCCTAGATAATTTTCCACTTGTTTGCAAGCATAGCAAACTCCACCTTGAATCTGATCACCCAGCTGTCTCAGACCCTGGCATTAGCTCTGGAAATACTTGTTTACTGGTTACTGTGGGAAGTTGCCATATTTGGGGGAGGCTCCAAGCATATCCAAATTTCAGAGGCAATCTTCAGACTGCGAAAAGCATTCTGAAATGGCCTCATTCCTTGTTTATTCTTGACCCACATGACTGCTGTAAGTGCTGAGCAATGCAAACTTCAAGATTAGATTAAATACATATGAAGCTACCAGTCCACCTTAGAAGCAATAAGAGTTTAGCTGAAAATTAAATGTCTTAACACATGATGCAGTGCACAGTGGGTGGCACTTCCTTATCTTGACAGAGCTGGTGGAGTAAACAGCAGTAAGAAAGAGACACAAGCTCAAAATGCATCACTGAAAACCAAATTTCCCTAAGGAATGTGGGGAAAATACCCTACCCTCCCATTTCAGTGAGTTTTGCCCCAGTCTGAATTCATCTGCTGGTACTCAAATGTTAGATTTGAAGTTTGCATCACAGCCTGTTCTTCCTAAATATCAGTTTTGTTTCTGTCACCTACCTCCAACATCACAGATAATTCTTCTGAAGATCAGCTGTTGGGGGAAGTACCTTGATACCTCCTTAGCAGAGCTATCTGATACTGCACCAGATAAAACTATCCACCTAGTCTTTTTGTGAACGTAGTACTCGTGTATTATGCAAAGTGCACTAACTGCACTAGTATGGAGGCCCACTGCAAGTAGCCAGTGTCCAGCCAGGCATAAGATTTCTAAGGGAAGGGCCAGGCAGAACCAGCCCCAGGTAGAACATGGAGCTATGGGGATTGCAAAATGCTCATCTTTTGCTTAACAAGTTGAGAACGCTTGCATGTCTAAACTAGTGCTCGCCAACTAATGTTTCATTTCCAGGGAACTCACATTTTCTGAGGAAAGATGTTTTTAGCATTAAGCAAGAGCCCCAACAATGAAGCCTGTTCTTATCTTAATTTATCCCAGAGGCTGGAGCTGGCAAGTGACCCCGCAGAAGCACCTCACTGGAGCTTTTTGACAACGTCAGTGGAGCTCCAACAGTTCTCTGGCAAACACATTTCATATACACAAGGCCTTGGCTCAGGGAAAAAATGGGGAGAAGGCAAAAGAAATTGGGTGTTAAAAAAAAAAAATTTATCCTGTCCATGCCTCCACAACCTCATGGGAACCAGAGACTGATCACAACAAGGACTGATCAACAACAGCAGGGTCATCATCACTCTGCTGTCCAAGCTCCTAGGCAAGCTTACACTAGCTGCTTTGTCATATCTGCCCAACTTTCAGTTCGGTGGTGGTGCCCCATATGATGAAGCTCTTTCCGGTCTCTTCCCTTTCCCCTCCAAGTTTAGTGAATCCTTTCTCATGTTTCTTATTATTTTGCCTGGAGAACAAATTCTTCAGAGATAAGAGGAGCAGGGACAAGGAGGATTATTACGCAGTATTTGCCTTGAGATGATTTTGTACTTTTCTGTTTGTTGTGTTTATAACAAAAAGCACATTCAGAACAAAGGAGAGAGAATGAGAGCCAGGATGAGCCAGATACTTCCCCCACAAGCCATGAGTAATTTCTATTGTTGAGAGGAGCTAAGAAGGAGTGCGAAAAAGGAGGAAAGAGAAAAGAGAGAAACAAGATGATGGGGTGGGGAGTAGGCAGGCCCGTAGACAACAGGAGGTTAAGAGAGTGAGAGGAGAACCAATGGAGAGACAGAAGGCAAAACCAAAAAGAAACAAAGCATAATGAGGCGAAGAAAGCAAGCACTAAAACAGATTAGAAGAGCAAAGCAGAGGAACAAAACAGAACAGGAAGGAAAAGGCAGCAGCTAAGTACCAGAAGAAAAGGGATAACGGGTGAGTAGGTAGAAAAGATGAACACAGACAGAGAGGTACAGGAGGATATTGCAGAATTACCCAAGGAGGAGAGCACAGACACAGCCACTGGAGAGATCATGACATTAAACCAAAGTCACCTTTAACCTCTACCCTCTACCACGGTGAAATATAGATCAGAGCTAGTATTTCTGAAAACTTTCCTAATTAACCTAGTCAAATAATCAAATACTGAAGTCAAAAGTTTTAAATACTTTAACAATTGCTTGCAAAGGGAAAAAGTAACCTTTGTAAAAAAAATTAATAATTCTGCAGAAACCAACGTTTAACTCTTTAACAATCATGCAAAGGGGAAGTTACCTTTGTAAAAAAAAAAAAAAAAAGAAGAAGAACAGTTCTGCAGAAACCAACACACTGGAGAGTAAATCACAAGCAGTAGCATCATATTGAAAATTCTGTTTCCTGTACCTATCTTGGTGCTACGTGAGAGACGTGACCACCCCCAGAAAATCATCTAAGGTTTCCTAATCCCACTTCCCATAACACTTCAGGCCTTGTACTCTCCTTTTGCTCTAATTGGAAAAAGACTCCTGCACAGCATCTAGGCCACAAACCTACTTTTTTCTGATTGAGGTTGCCTGGGCACCCAGACTTTCTAGCAAAGAGAAAGCTTTGGATTTGCCCTTTTCTTGTGCTATCTATTTATCTTGTTTGATTCTAACGTTGGTCCACATCTAAGAATAGCGATAATGAAGTATGTGCATGTGACTCACAAAGACCACTGTAAATATATTGTTTCCATAAGCAACTGCCCTTCTTAAGAACTCTTTCAGTTTCTGTCTCTTTTTCTCTGGAATGTACACGGAACAAGTGAACTATACATCTGAAACAGCCCCAAAGCCCATGTCCCCAGTCTTGGACTGGGATGCTGCAGCAGCAGGAGAGGTGGAGGCACCAGGAGAGCTGTGACAGGAGCTCAGGGCTGAGCTAGCAGGAGGCTGCAGGGCAGCAGTGAGAGGCTCTGCCCAAAATACGTGTGGTGAGGTTTTTTTATATATCAGCCACTGCATCTCGCCACAGTTTTCTCCGCCCTGAGAAAGAAACTGAATTTGAAGGGCAATGTAAGAAAGCAGCCTGGCTAATGAAGCTCAATTGAAAGTCATCAGCATAAGTAGAGAAAAAAATTGTACTGAGGAATAAAACTACAAAGGAAATTTCCTAGCAAAATCCTGAGCAGCAGTATAGCAATAGGAAAACACACCTGGTTCAGGAGGGTGGTTGGGCTGGGGGGTTGGTTCATGAAGAGGCATGGAGAGGAACAGAAGGTATGGGACAGAGGGAGTTGGGATTGCTGTTCGCCTGAGACCTCAGATGACCCTCCCCTCCTTTTCCAGAGGGCTGACCAGCACATAGAATCATAGAGTCATAGAATGGTAGGGGTTGGAAGGGACCTCTAGAGATCATCTAGTCCAACCCCCCTGCTAAAGCAGGTTAGCCTAGAGCAGGTTGCACAGGAATGCATCCAGGCGGGTTTTGAATATCTCCAGAGAAGGAGACTCCACAACCTC
>VZSC01016540.1:99416-123275 GCA_013398225.1 Steatornis caripensis
GTCTTGCTGGCCTGTCCTTCCTAAAAAGTACATAGCCATCCATGACTGCATTCCAGTCATGCGAGCTGTCCCACCACGTCTCTGTGATTGCAATGAGATCGTGGCCCCGTGACCACGCACAGATCTCCAGCTCCTCCTGTTTATTCCCCATACTGCGTGCATTGGTGTACAGGCACTTCAGGGAGGTAGTCGAGCATGCAGGTTTCCCTGGAGGGGTGCACAAGGATCCACTGTCGTCGTACTCATCCTTGAGGTGGTTGACTGCCTGCTTCTCATTTTGGGAGGCATGAGGACTGGGTTGGTTTTGATGAGTCTTCACAAAACAAACCTTTATTTCATATTTCTCGAGAAAATACTATATGCAGATGGAAAAACAGTATTTCTTAAGGAGGGGAAACATTTTTGCTCTGGGAGACATAAAAAGAATCTCTCTCTGGGACGTGCGGGGCATTGCCCCAGCCCAAGAAAAGGATGACAGGAAGTTTAACAAATGCAGCTAGACTATGTTCTCTAGCTGCTTAACCAGCTGCAGTCACACAGATACCAATCAGAAAGCACAGGCTTCCTCACAGCAGCATTTTATGCCTAGCCTCACATGTGATTACAGCAGCAGGATTCACAGGAAATAAAGAAACAAAGCCCCTGGATGACCCTTCTCTGTTCCCCTCACTGTTGTAATCTAAAATTAGATGCTGTTGATTTAGAAACACTCAGGCAGCAGGATTTGAGCCTCCTCCTCTCCCTATACAGGCTTGTTTCACCTCGTGGGCCCACAATGGCTGAAAGTCAGTCCAGCACACAGGGCTTTATCACTCCTCTACCAGCAGGAGATGCTCTGAGCTGCCCGTGGCAGTGCTTCCCTCTCTCCCATCAGTACGGCACCCTAGGCTTGCCATGAGCACAAGGCGCAGCCCATGTAGGATGAGAAAGAGGGTGAAGTCTCCAAAACACCACACACTGTTCCTGTGCTGCAATCCAGGCAGAGCAGACAAGGAAAGACGAGATGAAACCCATGTTTAGGAAGAGCTGCCTGATGCAGCCAGTACCGCTCTGCCCTGCCACCAAGGTCAGCTGCCACAAAGCAGGCAGGAGGGATCCAGGCATTCAGCCTCACCATCCCATCCCAGCAGTTCTGCCCCACTCACCCTCCAAAACAGGGTGCCAGCAAGCCAGTGTGGGCATCTCCCCTAAGCCACCTCCTCATTTTATACAGGCTCTTTTCAGGAGATCACGCCTTTCCTGATGCATGCTCTCTGTCTCTTCCCCAGCCTCCTTCCTCATCCTCCAGTGATGCCATCCTGCTCATGCAAACCTGTCTGACTCTTGCATTGCTCCCTCTAGGTGCTCCACACACCCTTCATCCTCCTCCAGGATCATTCCTGCATCCTTTCACATCTCACTTCCACTCCTACACACACGTGTATCTGCTTGCCCATGGCCCTCCTCATCTTTTTAAAAACTAGATTCAGCTAGCCTAGCCGTCTGACGATGCTGTGGTCTTCTGTGGGCAGGTGGAAGATTCTCTGGGGCCTGTATTACACTTACATTTCTACATAAAATGTTCATATCTGAGTAATTTTATGTTCTGATACATAAACAGATATGTAATGTGTGCTATTGCGTGCCTGTATAAATACTAGCATGTCTGAGATTACCTGTGCATGAAATCATAATATTAAAATATGTACGTGTGTATTACTGTATGTCCATATATATATGCACATATGCTTTTATTTCTGAGCATACATTTAAATATCTAAAGATATTTGCACACATGCTACTTGTACATGCAAAGGTATGTACATATGCACGTGTTCATATGAATGTATACACAATATAGCTGTGGTTTTGTTTGTGTTTGCATATCTGCGCTTGCTTGCATTCATGCATCTACTACATTTGTTTATATGTATCCATTTCTCTGTACCAGTATTCACCTGCTGCCTATTTGAAAGCCTATATTTTTATTGTTTATTTCTAGGAGGCACAGTTTGTCCAAAACCAAACATTAACTTTCACATTCACATTAGCATTCACATTAACAAAAATAAATGCAAAATAAAAGCAAAATAAAATCTTACACGGAAACTTTTGTAGGTAATGAAGGAGGTTTTTTTCTTAGCGTTTTGTTGTGCAAAAAATTTCATTCTTTGCAGTGATAACGTCTCAAAACCCGGAAAAGGAGAGAGCTTGACCAGTAGAGATAAGAGTTTTGCTGAAAGCATTAAGAAACTTAACACTACTGACTAAATCCTCAAAAGAAATCTGTACTTTTCCAACAAGATGTGAAGGGCAATACTTTTAATATTTTACATCACCATTTGCAACAGGGTAGGCCACAACTGCTGTTCTGCTACCTTTTGCTTTACACTTAAGTGTAAGGAGAGGTCCTTGGTACTCCCCAGGGGCAGCTCCCAGCAGAGGTTTTTGTGGGAACCACAGAGCATGGCTGCTCTGGCCAAGGACTCTTCCCAGAAAAAGCTTTGGAAACTGGAGCTGTCACAGTCCTGGCTGCACGGCTCCCTCCTTCCAATCCACGTTACTCCAGCAAGAATCCTCCCAACAACATTTTTTTTGCTCCAAAACAGCTCTCACTGTGTCCCTGTTTCTCAGTAAGTAACAGGCCAGCAGCTAAGAGGCCAGGGACACCTTCACGAACAGGTGTAAAGGAAGAGATAGTTTAAATACCTTCAGCATTAAGAAGAACAGCTGGGAGCACCGCTCTGTGGCTTTTGGTCTATGATAGCAACAGCTTCATAAAGCACCTACGCCACTTGTTCCATCAGGGGCTTCACTCTTGGAGCCATTCCTTCAATGGATTGGGATGGACTGTACAGGTATGTATTGCACAGAAACCACCATCAAAGTTGGCACCGACCTTGCTGAGGTCTGCCTGAGCAGACAGGCAGTGGGGCAGTGGGGACGAGCTGTCCATTCCACAGCTCCAGGTAGGGCTGAGGTGGTGGTGTTCACAAGGAAAGCCATTACACATCTTTCCAGGAGGGAAAGTGCTTGGCCTCAGGTCAGTGCTTCTGCACAGATTTGTTCCAGTTTAATTGACCAGGTGGGAACAGGGTGCACTTTGTTTGAAAGAGATTATACTCCTGTATTAGCTCTCCTGCCAAGTCTGTTATCGCTTTGCAAACAATGCGAGTATGGGGAAACAGACCTGGGAAAGCAGAGACTGGATGCATGAGGAAGAGCGTGGATTCCTCTGTTGATAACACAGATAAGTAGAGCTGGCCATTCCTCAGCTCAGAGACTAAAGAAATGAAATGGCAGGTCAAGGATAGCAAGGAGCCATAGTGTAGGGACTACATACTGGCCAGTCCATTAATCCTGGCTACTGACAGAGCTACGAGTGCTAACAAGGGGACATACAGAAGGGAAACCACCCACAGGGCAAGACTGAGGGATCCATCCAGTCTTTAAACCTGGTCTCTTCGGTCAGCAGTCTTCTCCCCACTAGGCAGCATTTTTAAACACCATCAGTTCCCCTTGTACAAAAATCTGCCCTAGTTAGGGCCACGTGCCATGTTTGTACCCACTGGCTGGGTGTGTTATTTTCAGCATGTCATATAACCCTCTTCTAGCCAGCTCCTGGCACCTCCTGTATTAGTGCCTTCTCCCTATCAGGCCATCTCTCTTCTTTTCCCCTTCTTTAAGTCTCCTTCCATCTCTCTGTGGTTTCTCTGTCTGTCCTTTTCCCTATTGCTGTTTCTGAGCAGTGTATGTCTTTCTGTTCACTACCCCCTCAACATGTATCTACTCTTTGCCCTGCTACTCCATCAGTGGCTTCTCTTTTCCCCAGCCATGCTCCCTCTCATCACTCCTTCCCCCATCATTTTTCAGTACCTCTGCCTCCCTGTTCCTCTCCCAGCCTCTGCAGCTATACCATAGTCTTTTGGAAAAGGATGCCATGGTCACCACATGGTTAAAAACAGGGGGTGGGGAGCTGCCCTTCTCTGTCCCTGATTAGTGCCATCAGCCTTTTGGGAGACAGGAGGTGGCCCGAGGGGGCTAGGCTCCATCCTCGCTGGGTTTCTCACATCCTTAGCAGGCAGGGTGAGTGCAGCAGTCCCTGCTGTCGACTGCACCAATGCCAGACAGGAGGCAGTGAGGGAGGCCAGGTAAAGCAGGCTTTTTGGCAGACACAGCCAGTACCCACATATGGAAGCCTCAGAAACACGAGTACTGAAGGGGATTGGTATGGTGAGCGACTGCTGCTGTTTTAGACAGCTGCAGCATATTCAATGTCATTGTCCTTCTGCTCAGCCACTCTGCAGAAGCCCCTCAGTCCTGCATGCTGCTCATGTGTTCCTCTAGGCTGCAATGAGGCTCCTTGTCTTTGCCTTCCTGCAGGACACCACCGAGTCCATCTCAGTAACCCTCACTTCTGATCCACCTACGCATGCAGGAGAGCACACTCTCACATACATATGTGCATACCTCAGACCCGAGATCCCCAAGCAGCTGAATTTCTAAAGAGGTTAATATTTCACAGCAGTCAGTGTGACAGACATCCTCCCTGGGAAGCTGAATCTCCTTGACAACGGAGAGAGTGAAGGGACAGGCATAACAGAATGAGATCTTTCAGAAGTAAGAGCAAGGAGCAGACATCTCCCATCAAGAAACCCACACACCTTCCCCCCAGGAACACAGCAGGAGAATTTAGAGGGTAGACATAAAAGAAATGCCAAAACCAAAGAGGACCTGGCTGAGTGAGACTGAGTATGGGGATTTAGGTGTGATGTCAGGCACTGTGCCTTTGAGCCACATGTCCCCAACTGAAGGACTGCTGGGTTATTCCCTGCTTCTAGTACAGCCAGTTGGAACCAGACAGAGAATAAAGCCAGACCCTCAGTCTTCAGGGGAATCACAGAACAATGTGTCAAGTGCACACACACCCATCCATGAGGTAAGTGTGCATATACACCACTTCTGCAGCACTGTAGGATTTGGACATCTCACACCCTTGGTTTTTCACAGCACCCCACTGAAAGGAGGAAAGAGCCTTTTTCAGATGCAGAACTGAGACAAAGAGAGACTAAAAGAAGATGCCAGACTGAGATACCACAATGCCAAGCTCTGCAGCATAAGCACTTTCTCAGTTTCTTAAATGGAAAACAAAAGCCCAGAAGAAGAGATTAACATTGCTACTATGGCTCCAAAAAGTCAGCACCCAGGGAAGCTGTAATGCAAAATGGTACAGAGGAAAACGGTAGGGCCCAGCACTCTCCAGGCTATGTTACTGTACTCAGCACTGCTGGGAGGTGTCTCCCTTCAGAGGGGGACGCACAACCTGTGCCTTTCTGAACCTGCACTCATCCCTCTCTTCACTTCTAAAAAAAAAAGCAGCTACTAAATAACCCACTCTTTCTCTCCATTGGCAGAGCAGCTCTACGGTTCCTGCAATACCCCAGAACATAAGACCTGTGTTCAACTTCTTCATCGAGGGACCCTTTTTCTACATTCCTAGGCACACACAGTGTTCATGGATCCACAAGTTGCCATTGGAAGACAAACCCACTGCTGCTCTGGGTGCCTGATTAGGACTACCTGTGGTAGTCCTTAAAATATACGTATTCCCTGCCTAATAAATTCAAACATGCTCATGGTGAAAAAATGACTAGAAGCCAAAAACACCTGCCCGCTCTCTGTACCTATGCTAGGTAAGGTAGGAATCAGGCTGCCTCATGCCTCATATCCAATGCATCCTTAATTATTCTTTGTATGAGGATGTGACCCAGAATTTGCAATCGGTAACTTCTTAGGGCCTCCACCACTCCAGTTGCCTCCAGCAGTAAGAAGGGCTTCCCAAGGAGGCTTTTTTACAAAAACATACTAATCACCACTGCATTTCATGTCACATCTGATCTAGTAGGGATGCAAACCGTATTTTCAGAAATAAAGCAATGACAGCAATTTGCCTCCAGCATGTGACAGCCACCAAGAGTGTTTCTTGGGAAGCATGTTTTTTAGATGTTGATTGCTGCCTACATGCCTCTTCAGATTCATAAGCCCCGGTATTGAAGTCTGTCTTAAATAACAAGCACTGCACTACCTCTTTGCAGAGCAAGCAACTGAACAAAGGGTGGGTAAACTATGACAGACATTGATGTGGGCCTGGGAACCTCTCTCAAGGGAGGATGTTATGTGCATAGGAAGGGGGATGGGTACATCCTGCTTAGACCTACTTCTTAACTCCAGCCAGTGTCCTGGCACTACCGCCACTGTATCCACTCCTCTTCTGCAACTTTAACTCTCATCTGTTTTTCTAGATCTTCTTGTGGTAGCACAGTGACTGAGATGATACAGAAATGGGAAAAGGGATGGAGAAGAATTGAAACAAAAAATAAGAGAAGAAAATATCTGTCTTACAGAAAATGAAAGAAGGACAGGGAAAAACAGTGAGAGAAAAATAAGATGCAGATTAAGACAATGTAAGAAAGGAATAGCTGTGCAAAAGAAATTTTGTGAAAGAAAAGAATGTAATAAAAATGAAGAAAAGGAGAGACAGAAACTGAGACAGCTGATACATAAACCTAGTAGGTGATATTCTTCCAACTTTCAGAAAGTAACTGGGTACAAGTTGCAAGACAGTGTAAGGGAAGGATGTTCTTGCAGCATTTTTGTGTGAAGTGAAGCAATTAGTGCAGCGCTGACCCCAACTGGGACAGAACATGAGCAGGATTCCTCCACCGCCCACAGAAGGGGTTTCTTTTCACTAGAAAGCCCAGTACTTCAGTGACTCAGTAATTTTCAGGTCTTCAAAGTTTCTCTTGTTCAAGAAATATCTCCTGCGCTATCCCTGATGTTAAGTGCAGGCTCTGTGCAGCTCTTTGTGTCACAAAGGTGGAGGGCACCACAACCATTCGGCCTAGCTTATGCCAAGAGTTCAGGTTTCCCTGGGAATTTGGGACCCTGAGCCAAACCACCTTTAACAGGTCCAAAGACTTATCAGATAACACATTCTTCAGCCTTTCAGAAGAATCACTGAATCAGAGACAGAGGACAATGTGCTAGTCACATGAGACCCTAAATCCTGAATTGACCTAAAAATCCAGTGAAGCTCGAAACTCCATAAATAACATATTTATCTGCAACCTAAGCCAGTGTTGATGCAAGATTTCTGAGAACACCTTAAACTGTGGGGTGAAATGTAGTAGTAAAATACATGTCTGACCACTGTTGCCATTATCTGAGACAAACAGATGTTCACACAACAGACCCAAGCCTCCCTGAATCCCATCCCATTCTATGCCAGGCTCAGTGCAAGATCTGCAGTTATTTCCCCATGGCAGCCACTCCCCCAATTCTTACAGAGTTTACCCCACAGAGCTCAAAATATTGTGGAAACCAACAAATGAAACTAATGGCATGATCTTTAAAGCCTGCAGCCAGCTAGGGATGGATTATTAATAGGACTAGTTAGTCCTCCTAAAGGGTCCAGCGTAAATCAGGATGACACTGTAGAAATCACTGTGTATATATATGTATATATACATATATAAACAGTAAGAGATAGCCATGTCCTGAAGATCTATCTTAAGACCTACACACCTAAGGGAAAGGAACTAGTATTAGTTCTGTTTTGCTAATATGGGAACTAGGCATGTAGTGATCACATGGTTTGGCCCAAAAAAAAGTAATCTGTAATGGAGCTGTAAATGAAATCCTAATATTCAGAGACCCAGACCAGTACTTCACCAGCTAGGCAATCCACAATCTTCCTCTGGACTAAAAGTAGACACCGTGACACAGATGGCTGTTAGGTCTACTAAACAGAGCCACTACAAATGCTGTATTTTCAGTGTGATTTGTGTTCATCCTAGATTTCATGCTCCCTTACTTACTTGAAGCCTCTGGCACTAAAGAATAATTTTCTGGGAAGCAAGAAGGTGTAGTTATGGATCATAAACCCTCACTTGCCTGCTCACTTGCACAGCAGATGCTATCAGGGAAACTCACACATGTCAGATTCTGCCCATCTAGCCCAGGCCAGAAACAAGAAAATTACCTTTATAGTCACACCCCAAATTTTTATCCTTAGATGACTGGGAAACTGATGTTCCAGTAGGACACTTCCTAAACTAGGATGAAATCCAAAGCCACTCACTGGTTGGTGTTACGCACCAAAAGAAGCTGGGGTACAGTCCTTGGAATATTGCTGCACAGAACATGAAAGCATTGTTGTGACTGACTACATGAGCATATTCTTTTTACTGAGAGGAATAAGAGCTGCTCACTACTGTGACATTGTTCCTCAACTGTTGTTGGCAGGAGACAATCTGGTCAAAGAGAGGACTAAACTAACACTGAAGGATACACACCAAAAATGCAGCCTACTCTTGCAGCCCTACGGCCTGTTCTCCCCACTGGGACCTTCAAAAGACTAAACAAAACCTTGGCGGCTCGTAGTGCAGGGAAAGACCTGCCTTGACCCCAGCTGCAGAGAATCAACGTGACATGCTTGAATACCGTACATCTTTTTCTCTCTCTAATTTTTGATCCCTTATCACATAATATCTGGACCTGATGTAAACTGCTGTGCTGAAGCAGGTTTATACGAGTTCAGCATGCTCTGCGGAGATCAGCTGTCTCCTCCTGCCAGGCTGTGTGGTTGTGTGGCCCCAGGTGTGGATGTTGAACCTGCCCAGCCCCTTCCATGGGCCCAATTTCAAGATGCCCAGGAGATAGCAGGGAGGTCAGTTTGGGTCCTCTGTTTTCTAGTACAGAAAAGGCTACAGAGATCCAGAGAGAGATGTGGTTGACAAGCACACACGGCCCTCAGGCAATAAACCATGCCCTTGTTCCCCAGCAGACACTAAGCTTTCCAGTTGCACTCTGCTTTCCCTCCCCTATTCCATGCTCAGCTGGTGAGGCAGCCATGTTTCAACTCTCACCAAACCTATGAAAGTGTTCAAGATACCTCAGTGGGGTAACTCTACAGGCAGAATCCCTGATATGGGGACATTGTCTCTTCCAAATTCCCATTTGAGGCTGACTTGTAAGGCAGATAAGCTATGCTCTATGCTCTACTCCAAGTTTACATGATGAAATAGCTTACCCTCCTCTTATGTTGCCTCTGTACCCCTTTCTGCCATCCTTCAAGTGGGAGGCACAATCAGAATAGGAGCAAGTGCATATACACACATGAGTTGGGGGTGTGTTAAGCAATGGCAGCAGGACACATGGAGCTTGTATGGATTCTATCAATGGCAGGGAGGAGGATCTTACAATTGCCCTGACTTCTTCACCTGGCTCTTCCCCATCTGGAAAGATGCTGCAACATCTGACAGCAATCAATGGCATTCAAACATTGTGTTCCCCCAACTCTGTGTTCCCTGTATCCCACCTTGCCTGCAGCTTTGGAGCCCCATCAGATCTGCCCCACTTTGTGACCCACCACCAGGGATCTGTCAGCCTCCACCAATGTGAAACTAAGATGGACCCACAGCAGTTTAAGTGACAATAAATTTAATTCCCTTTCAAAGAGAACAGGAGAATGTATGTCACTCACCCACTCCCTGCACAAATTGTGTAAAAACAGAAGTTATTACAACATGAAAAACTGGATGGAGACTAAACACAGCTATCCAACACAGACAAGCCTGCTCACCTCAGATACCACCTCTGTCCTTCCTACCTTACAACAGCTCCCCCACAAGCCTCTGTCCTTTGTGCCCCCCTCTGCCTGCAGCATCTGTCTGTTACCCACTCAGGCAATCCTTCTGGAGGAGTTCTGTTACCATTTGAAATCTTTGCCCTCACCAACTCTCCTATGGCAGCTGCCTTCCCAATTTCCTGATGTGCAATTACCCCCCCCACTTTCTAAGCCGTCTCCTCAGGGCAACACCTCCTGCTCTGGAGACTGTGGCCATGGTGTCCCCCTAGGCTTCCAGCCTCAGCTGACCTGGCTTGATTGATCTCCACACAGCCTGCCAGCCTCACCTGCCTTCGACAAGGAAAACAGGAAGGTGAAAGGCAGCACGGCAAAAGGAGGGCTACATCTATTAGCTGTGCTACCTGCAGGACCTGGTAGCCCTCTGCTTTCAAATCTTCTCCCATTCTGAAGAATAGAGAAGCCAGTCTCTTTCTACTTGTCCCCTGAGAAAAAGCTGCAGTTTGCTGCCCAGCCCCAAGCACTGACCAAACATAACTGCTTGTCCTGGTGAATAAAAGGCCAAGGGAACGAGGATATGGCTGGAGATGGTAAACCACGCTCCAGCACTGCTGGGTCTCAGATCCAAGCCACAATTGTCTGACCTTTAAGACCTCCTCTCCTTCAGCCCTTTCACTTGTTCCTTACTTCCCCTTTCCCCTCGCCTACACTGTCCTTCTCCTCCTCTCACCTCCAGAAGGCTAGGGTAGAGGTGCTGCCAAGGGGATCTCACCAACACAACAACAGAGGCAGCATGCCAGCACTGACCCAAGAGCAGTAACCCCAGCCAGATAGGCGCACAGTCCGCAAGGTTGCCTGTCTTTGCTGTCTTTCCCTACTCCCACAGAGGGTCTGGAGGGACAAAGACAGAGGCCCTGCATGGCTAGGCTGGCTATTAACAAATTAACAGGCTGCAGTGGTTGCCTGGTGCCTCTGCCCTTGCCACAGTGCAGTCCATCTCACTCCACCAGCCCATCTGTTTCTAGGAAAACCTGGAAGCACTAGAGGGCAGTTCCTCCCCTTTAAAGCTTGTGTGTTGACTTCCATTCACAGCTGAAGCAATCAGGTGTTCTCACTTGCTCCACCTGGGACAAGGACTCTGCCTTTAGGTATGCAACAATTATGACTACTTCAGAACTAGTCTGACTCATGAATTTTTGTAAAAGGCTGACAGTTTTCCTTCTTTCAGACAAAGAGTGTTGGTATCTGTGACCATACTAAAACATTCTGAGTTCTCCCAACAATGCTTCCTTTGACCCCATCATGGGCCAAATAAGCACAGAAAATGTTTGTGATTCTTGTGTTGTGCATTGGATCATTTTAGGTTTTTTATCTGCATTTGTTAAAGTGCAGGTCACAAATGGGCAGCTTTTGAGAAGTGTAAACAAATGCCTCTTGTTGTTTTTCCTGTGAGTCATCTTATCTTAGATATGTTACAGAAATCTCTTACCAGCCTGTTTCACGATGAATGGTTATTTTGATAGTTATATGATCTGTTTCTGATGTGCATGCTGTTTTAAAATTCTACACTTTTTTCCAGACTAAAAATGGCTTTGGAAGTAGGATTACTGACTGGGCTAATTTTTATTTTCTATAAAAACGGATGCAGGGATAACCATAGCAGAATAATTATCTCACCAGATGAACACCAGTTTATTTCCCCTTATAAATAAGTATGGCTATATATAATTATAGTAACAACATGAGCCATTGTAGTCACTAAGGCCTTAGAACAAGAGGATCGTTTTGGGCATATCTCTCCAGACAAAGTCAGCCTCGATTTGTCGTTAAGTCCTTACTCAGAACACCCTGTTAAGGACTGCACAGAAAAACTACCATAGCAGTGGCAACTAATATTCCCAATAGTTTACACAGGTCGGGTTATTTAATGCCCCTGCCATATGACAAGGGTCAGTCATGCCAGACCTGGAAACAGACTTCAAGATTTCTAATTTTTGTAATTTTATAATTTCTGCTTTTTGCCACCCCAACAGCAACTGGAATTTCTGGCCCTTCTTCTGTTCTCTTCCACCTTAGCATTTCTGCAGCCAAAGCTCCAAGAAGGGTAGCGTGATGGAGACGTGCAACTGGATCCTCCAGCCTCCCCTTCTTACCCCTTGCTCATGCATCTGCCCTCTACTCACTCTCTAGGACAGGTCCCCTTTCAGCCCCAAGCTGCTTCTTTGCTGTGCTCTGTAGCCCATTACTGCCTGCGTCCTGCATTCCCTTCTCTTCTTGCACATTACGCATCCCCCTTGCCTTTGCAACGGTTATCTTCTGCACCATCTCTTTGCTGTCACCTTTCTCCTCTCCAGCCTCATTTTTTACATCTACCTCCTCCTCTCTTTCTCAGGTTTAATCTAGACTGAGTTTAAGGTGTGATGTTAGCCACAAAGGATAATCTGTTCATTTAACCAGTCTAATACAGACACAGCAGACTGGATTTAAGTTATGTTAAATGGATCAAGTCAGAATCTAAGAGGTGTTCTTTAAATCCTAATTGAGGCAAGAAATTAGTGTTTGTTTGCATATCTCAGATTTATCAGTTTCTGAAATCCTTTCCAAAAGTCTCTCCTTGGTTTTGTTCTGGTCATTGTCTTTTGGAATCCGTCTCTTTTTCCTCCCTTTCTGCCCTAAAGACACTCCTTTACACAACTTCTTCATCACCCTAAACAGGACTCAAGTCATGTTTTTCCCCTTCAGACTCAGCTACCCACAAGGTGGTTTTTTACCCACTCTCAGGTGAATCACATGGCTTTTCTCATTTAGGTACTTCCCCTCTGCATGTGTTTATGCTAGTATGTGCTTGCTTCTCATTCCAAGTTTATCGCTTCTGCCTCAAAGTCAACAATGGCATTTTTTTTTTCAAATTAGAAAGAACTACTTTTCCGTCTTAGATATGGATAAGGTGAGGCCAGGCTCCGGAAGGCCTGTCGCTAATCATAGAGGGAGGCACAGAGGGAACAAGAGAGACTAGAAAATAAGACTGGAGTGAAAGCATGAAGGCAAAAGGTTACAGATAGGGCTGAGTAACAGCTAACATCAAGAACAACGAGGAGGCCCCATTCCACCTTCCCAGTGGTGCCTCTGGTACCCAGGAACAGGCAGGTGGTAGCAAAACCTGGGTTGCATAATGGTAGCCAACCCACTCTAGCACTCCCTGCTGACACCAGACAGTGCTGGCTCTGCTGGGGAGAGGGTGCTCTGGATTGGTCCCTTTTGCTGTGCGAGACCACGGGTCCCCAAGGAGTGCCAAAACCACCTCTGTTCGCAAACAAGAATGTCTGAAGGCTGAGGATGGCTGAATTATTGGTGGAACTTCAGCAAAATTCCAGTTATTTAGTGTGACTCATTCAACTTTAACATCAATTAGTAGGTCTTTCATGTCTTTAAATGCATACTAATAGACTGCAACAGTCTTGTCTCCTTATGGCACCTAACCATTTCCTCCACTGGCCTGGATCTTCTTTCCTCACTGCTGTTAAAAAAGGCAGAAGCTACCAGGAAATGATAAACAGGAAGCCCTAAAAGGCCAGATCATTTACAAAACAGCACGTAGGTACACATGTCCATAATGTATTGTGGATAATGTTAAATAGCATGAAAAAGAGTTACTTGTTTTGCTGTATACTTTCGTACTTAAAGAAATACAGATTCATGATCTTGGTTTAACTGGCATAAAGAGCTTCTTGGCCTGCTCCCCAGATGTGCACAGATCTGTAAAATTTCCTACAGCTTTTCTGCTGACAGTGCAACACACTTGGCTACAGCAGATCCCTTACTGTTTTGTTGCTGGGTATCTACACTGTACATCATGTCTGTTGCACGTGTGTTGAAGAGTGTTTCCAGATTTCTTTCCTGTGCCCTAGGACTGCAGACTTACAGCCAAGTCCCATTTTTCCTAAGGTTCCCAGGTCGAGATCTTTGTACAACTTAAAAATTTCCTTTAACTTGCTTTTAGCTACAGGTTTCAGATGGGTTTTCTGGAGTACTTAAATCTCGGTAAGCATTCAACACACACTCACTCCCCAAAACCCCCACCTGCAGCTGCGTCTGACTCTCCTCTCCAGCACCCATCATGTGACTTCCCAGCTGCCCTCTCACTCATTCCACCTCAATGCCTCTTCTATCCGTTCCCTCTTTTTCTTTCCCTGTTCCCCTTACCAGTCTCCCCTCCTTCCCTCTCCTTCCTGTCCTCCTGTTCTCTTCCTTTTTGCTTTCTCTGAAGGACTGTAATGCTGCCAGGACTTGGCAGATGAGCCGCCTCCTGTCTCTGAATTAGCTAAATTAGCTATATTAGCTACATTAGCTGTGTGAGCTACAGGGAAACCGTCTTCGCAAGCTCACCTTTGTCAGTGCTGAACAAGACCAGGCCATCTTTGGAGGTCCAGTTTCCCTTGGTTGTTTAGCTGTCTGATCTTGTTGGCTTCTGAACTGAGGCTGTCAGGCGTGCGGTTATATACCCAAACGTTATTTATGATGTAAAATTGCACCTGTTGTCCCTGGAAACAAGCTCTCCAGCGTCTCTGAGGCAGGGGTTGCTAAGTGATGTTTGTGTTTGGGGGACGGTGGGGGGCGTGGTGGGGGGTAGCTGGGAGCAGGGCTAAGGTCTGGCAGCCCTTCTCTTACGAGTGACCCGTTGCAGAACAGGAGGGCAGGGACAGGCAGGACCACCTGCTGCTTAGCAGCAGAGGCCGCAGAGGGGATGGCTGGTTTATTCTCACGTTTGACTGACAGCTAGTTGCTGTCAGAGACAATAAGTGGATCGGATGGGGGGAAGAGCAAACTGGTTCCCATGGCAACCGTGCTCAAGTCATCTGAGGTCAAAATGATGACTGAGCCTGCCAGAGAAAATGAATTTTGATGTGAGGATAAATCCACAGCAGTGACTGCATGACTCAGTCTGCCAGCTCCGGGTGCCTGAGCTGCCCCGCACCACCCTCACCCCCGCAAACCAGGCTGCATTGCTCCTTGCTACGGTGCTCCTCGGGGCTCTCCCAAAGCTTGATCACCTTATCTCAATGCCTGTCCTGAATTCACCCCTAGCTATTTTTGTCCCTGGGTCACCGAGAACACATCCGCACAGCCAGCAGAGGAGATGCAGCGCAGGCTGGCGCATCCTCGCTCCTCTGAATCAGGAGCACGGGCTGCTGCCCACGGAGGCTGAGGGGCCGGCTGCACCCACCCACGGCCAGCTGCCAGCGGCGGCGCAGCTCCCCAGTCACCACCGCTCCTTCAGTCTCCTCAAGCACCTGACTTCATAAATAGCCAGCCTATACGTGCCTGCTGGCAGTAAAACCCTTCTTTTCTCTCTCTCTCTTTTTTTTTTTTTTTTTTTTTTTAGTAGGCAGGCAGCCTTTGCAGCCCCCGCCCCCGGCAAACCTTTCAGCCCGGAAAGCAGCTGGATGGAGCAGCCTCTGCAGAACCCTGCGGGGCTGAAACGGGTTTATGTTGCCATCTGGTGGCAGCTGAACAGCACCTGGAAATGTAGAATCAATACCAATATCTAGACCCCCGCCATTCTCTCTGAGCTTGTTCTCGTCCATTTATTCCACAGGCCCTTACTCTGGCCACATCACAATTTCCTCACTTTAGAGGGGAGAGGGGGAGAATGTTAATGCTATTGGGTTACGTATTTATTTATTATTTAACCTAATGTTATTAGATTCCAGGTTATACCTGTCATTACAAGCCTTCTCCACAGTTCTCAATTCAACACCGGCAATTTTCTCGACTGCTCCACGTGCTGTAGTCAAGACTCCCTCCTTACCTCTGAAGCTTGCGGTTTAGCTCACCCTAAATTATAAACGTTGACTCTAGCCCCGAGAGTTGCTGAATGAGTCATCCACAGTGGGTCAGTCAATGAGCATAAAATTACCAATCCTATCTGCCTGTTGCAGAAATCTCCTTACAGGATTTCACCCCTGCTTACCGAGGAACACGCGAACCACCAGCCAGCCTCAGACTCCCTCTAGCCCAGGGCCCTGGCACTAGCGTGGGGGCAGAGGCCTCATGGAAGGCAGAGATCTCACGTCAGACAGTTTGCCCTGACACGTTCCTTTCACGGGCACTGTTGCAGCTTCTGCTGGAGCCTAGCTTAAACTGCAGCACAACAGTTTCTGCAGGTAGCCACAAATTCACTCTCCTGTCATCTCATTATTCCCTGGTAGACAATAATTCCCTTCCCATTTAAGGAGGGCACCAAACCCAAAGACTGCATGGACAATGCAGAAGCAGGGCATCCTGATGGCATTTGATTGTAGTCCTCTGGTTTTCACTCCCACCTACGCTTAGCTCCTTGTTCGAGCCCCACCTTTGTGCTTCCCTTTGTGCCAACCTTGCTCTTGCCTGTGTTCTCTGCTCCAGCCCTGTCACATCTGCCTGCTAGAAGCACTCAATCTCGTGATCATCTTGCCTGAACTCCAACAAACAGACTTACCACTCAGGCACAGAGTCCCCTGTGAATTTCCCACTCCGGTGTTCCCAGAGGCGGGGATGACTCATGACATCTTGTCACTCCCAGTAACTCAGCTGATTAAATCCCAGGAGCAGCCAGGAACACTCCAGCTCCATGTGGGTGTTGGTGCTCCAGCACCAGCTTCTGCCCCATGGAAGTGGAGCAGCTCCTTCACTAGCACCATCTCAGAGGTGAACCTTCCCTTACCACACAAAACTAATGAAGACCACCGATGTTGTTTTGGTACTGCTTACCTGTGTCATTTGTTGGTTTTGACCCCATCTCCTTTGTGTGCTCCTGATGATGTCATGAGGGCCTAAACAATTTACTACCACAGAGTCAGCCTTTCTCTCTGAGTGGGCACTGAGCCAATTTCTAGACACTTCATTCACTTCTCATACTTCCCAGTTACTTTTGGCTCTCTGCATGGTACCAAAATCATTTGGGCCAAGGGACTAATGCAGTCTAGGTCCAAAGTCATCTTTCACTAGCATGTCTCTATATGTAATGCTTAATTCGCTATGATGACATAGCCAAGTTTACTCTTTTTTTTTTTTTTTTAAGCTGCATTGCCTTTAGAAAATTAGAGCTTGTTGCTGGTTTTCAGGATCCAGGTTACTGGAAACAGTCAAGTGCATTGCTCTACCGCAGAGTCATGCTTTACCCCGTGACTCCCATTCATTTGATCCTGGACACGAAGACTCCCTATCAGGGCCAAAGCCAATGCTTTGAAACAAAGCCAGGTTACCCTGAACACTTAACATAGGGTTCATGTGTTCCCTGAGCTTCATCTACAGATCTCCAGGTTCTTTCTGAGAGAGAAAGGAGAGCTTCCTTAAATCTTGCGCTACCTATCAAGAACTGAAGAGAACTGGGAAATACAAGTACCTCTTTCATTGCATCCCTGAGCTACTGGCTTGCATGTGGCAAAAATCACTACAAAGCTAGAGTTCAGGAAGCATAGAAATTCTAAATCCAATAGGAAACAAATGGTAAATAAGTCTTCCAGGCCAGAACTGATCATTTTGAGTATATGGTTACTCATCTTGCTGACAGTAATTCTTACAGAGGCTGCAGGCTAACTTTGCTCTGAATATTTTGCATCATCACTAAGTGCATGCCATAACTGCAGCAATGCCATTTTAAGCAACCCAGAGGAGAACTGCTGGCTCATAACAGTTCTTAAGAAGGACTAAGGCTGATTCACATTAAGATTTCAAAGCTCACAGATTGAACCAAGCCTACTGCTGTTTAGGGACTCTGCAAATGTTTACTACCAATTTCTTACCAAGTTATCACGTAATTTCTGTCCCTGACACAGACTCCTTAAGCAGAGGGCAGTTTTTTCAGGACAGCAGCCATTCAAAAATCATTTGAAAACCTTACAGAAGCCTTTGTAAATACTTTTTTCCCCCTTCTATTCATCCCCTGTCTCCTCAAATGTCTGAGACAAAATCCTTCTGATTATGCCCTGGAACACAGTTATCCCAGTTCCTCATTCCTTGGACAGAAGGGCATCTGATACTGACTATTCATATAAACCAACAACTTCAGAACATTATTGGCAATATTGTCAAAAAATCCTGCAAGTAATTAGGACCGTGTCTGGACAATGGTAACACCACTTGAAGGGGTATGATGTGCTTTCAAATGTGGACTAATAAAAAAGCTTCAATAGTTTAGAGAAGAAACTGAATTAAGTTCAAGTTAAATGGCTGTTTCCTTTTCCTGTTTCCACTCTACCACCTCAACCTTAGTGGAAGAGTCAGACAGCAGATGCCTGTCCATGAAAGGAAACATTATTCAGCCCTTTCTTGAGCTCTGCATCTTCATTTTAAATTCAGTTACATTTCAGTGTGACTTACACACCTTTGGGACATCCTTCACTACAGTTGCTCTGGGCATCAGTCACCTACCACCTATTCAGCGTCCTCAGCCAGGATGTTCCCCTCACAACCTCTCAAAAGTTCATGGGGACATAACCCTAACAAATATCTGCCGTCCCAAGTGTATTGTCATTGATGACAGCGCTAGACACTCGTGAGAGCTACATAAATGTCCAGTTCTTTCTGAAAGCTAGTGAAGTATTTGGCTCAACCACTTCCTTCGGCAATGAATTCAGTGTAATCTCATGACATGGAAAAGTGTTTCCCCATTTTCACTCTCCAGTTTTGTTGAATGGTCCCGTTGTTCTCATATTAGGATACCAGAAGAACAGAAGCTCTCAAGTCTACTTTTCCTACTCTGGTAATTATTTTATAAATTATCTGTCCACTTTTATATTCCTCCTTTCCAAAATAGCAACCTCAGTTTTTCTAATCTCTCAGAGTTTTTGCGTGCCGTAATTGCTCATGCCACCGTTTCCAGGAATCTCTTCTTTAAGGACAGACTTCTGGGTCCTCCCCAGAGCATTCAGACAAGATTGTCCACACTGGTGCTGAAATCTCATCCCTATGATGATTATAGAGTTAATTTAAACCCCAGAAGGGGTAGCAACAGCCCTTGCCATTGCACCATTGACACTGAATTTCAAATACTGTTGTGCTGCCCAGTGACCTTTCCTGTTTAGGTCTGACTGAAGTCTTCCAGAGACTCCTCTAATATGGCTACTCTGAATTACTTTGTCTTCTGCAGAGGTTGTTGCCTCACTGTTCGCTTTTCCCTCCTCTTCCCAGATGAACAGTAAAGAAACACAACACAGGACACAGGATAAATACTTAAGACATTTTGCTTTTAACCTTTTGCCACGATGAAAATTAATTGTCCAATTCCACCCCTTGCTTGGTGCTTATAGGACAGTTCTTGTTCAAAGACAATTCTTCTCGTCTTATGCTGTAATGCTTAAATTTTTTTTAAATTTTTTGTTTGCAAAATTTAGGGAAGGACATTTTTGAAAGTCTCTCCTTATTTCTGGATTTTTTTTCCCCTACTGTTCAGCCAAACTTTGGCCTCTCTATACCCATTTGTTCTTAAACTAGTAGTATCCTTCCTATTAAAAGCTCCTTTCCCTACCTGTTGCTTACTGTCAGGTGTGTTTCTGGCCAGCCATCAGATCCTTTCCCAGTCTCCATTTTACTAAGCAAGGTTTTTAAGACAAAGTTCTGGTGATAGGATCCTAACTCTCCACAAAATCCTAGAAGCCATTCTTACACCTGCTTCAATTTGAATGAATCTTTATTGAGAATGAATTATCAATCCCTCATAATATTCTATATGATATTTTTTCAATAGAAAATTCTCTTGATACTTTCCTGCATCCCATTTACCTTTTAGCAGTTCATGGTGTGTGACCAGCTAATACTCAAAGATCTTCTTCCTCCTTCTCTCTCATTTCCAATTGGTGAGTTCCCAGAGAAAAAGAAAAGTAACTAGTCCCTATATTTGTGGCACTAAATTTTGCATACCTGTATCTTATCCAAGATTTCATTTCATCCAAACCTCAGAGGTCTTTCTGTGTTTGTTTATAACATCCTGATCATTCTGCCCATGTGCCATCAGCAATTTTCATCTAAATGCTCTTTTTATTTATGCCACAGCCATGAATTCAAATATGAAACAAGGTAAGGCCCCAAAGTGACCTACATTAGTAATCCCTTTTGCCTATCAAGATTCTGTCTTTGTGGAGCAGTCCCAAAGGCCTTTTAAAAATCTAAATGTTTATGTTTTATTAACTTCTTTATTGACACACGCAGAAAACTGAGACTGGGATTTATGAGATACTCTTTGCTTAGAGAATTCATCTTGGTTATCATAGTCTTCCAAGTGTTTTGATACATTTTAAATTAACATTCCAACCAGCTTTTAAGAAACAGATAAAAGTTTCACTGTTCTACTTCCCTGCTTCATCCCTAGCACCCTTTTTAAAACTGTGGGTACAGTCTGTATTATCCCCTGTGATGCTCTGGTACCATGGCAGCTTTCTATGAGATTTCACCTATTTTCCTGAGCCAAGGTGCCCAACTACTTCTCACTTGAAGTTCTCTGGAATTTTTGGAGGTATGCCATATATTGTTTTAAAATATTTCGTTTGGTCCAACATTTCTCCTTATAAGACCTTAATCACCAAAAGCTGCTTCACTGTAAAAACCAGAATGGACACAGGACTGGAATATAAAAGCCTCCTACATCCTCAAAACTGAAGGTGGATATGAAAAAGCAAAGTTTTTATCAATTGTTCTCTTTAACCTCCCTTGCTCAAACACATCCAATTCTTTCACAGTCTTCCTGGTTCTCACACCCTGGAAGACTCTCATTTATACTTTTCATTCATTTTGTTGTTTGCTCTGGAATTCCCTGCTCTAGCTTCCTTCCTAATTATTATATACTGCAAATCCAAGCTTTTCCCTACTGTAAATTTTGAAGAACCTCTTGCATAACTCCCAGTTTCTCAGAAATTATAACTTAAGTCAAACATGTATCCTAGTCTCATTTTGATCCACAGGAATGCTTGTCATCCGAGACTATTATTATTGCTGGTATTGTAGGTATACGCAGCACTTCTAAGGATATTAATCTTTTACTATTAACTCTGATGTCTGCTTCTCAGTCAGAATGCAATGGCATGAACTGTTCATTAGTTTGAACTACTGCAATCAAACTTGATATCCTTTCTGCATTTTCACACCATCCGCTTTTGAAGTGGCAAACAGGCTGTTAATCAGACTTATTGTGTTTCAGTGTCTGCGAAGTGTAGTGGCTCTTTGAAAAGTGACTTGAGATGGTTCTACATTTACCATTTCACAGCAACTCCTGTCTGCAATTACAGGCAGACAGAGCTTTCCTAGCTCTCAGCCCTGGGATGTGACCACAGCTTTCCTTCCCTGGTGCTGTTGCCCAACATGAAGACCCAGACTCTGAGGTGCAATACAGGGTTTTCCTTTAAGGACACCTACTAACTGATCTTTTGGGTTGTTCACTATAACCATCTGAAACTTAGAATACAATTCTTTCAATTCAATACAGGAAGGAGCAGTATCCAGTTTCCTCTCAGAGCTACTTTAATTCTGCAGGGCTAAACAGCAAGAAAACCTGTAAAAATTATTTCAGACGATCAAGTCAGAATATTAGTCAGAACGCACCTCAGCATCTAACTGCTGAGTAAGAAGGTACCTTTTCACGTACATCTCTTTAGCAGAGAATCACTTCACAACTTTGCTGCAGTTTGCTTTATATTCATTGAGCCTATAGTAAGATAACGTGTAATGGTACCTCTGTGAGCTTTTGGAAAGTAGAATCTGATATTATAGGTTTGTCTGTCTAAACACCGAAATGTCTCACTTGTGAATACTTCATAATCCTTAAAGTGGTAACACTACATAAACCTTCTGAGTCAGGAAAGTGCAATTATCATGGAAACAATTTCATCATGGAAAACTTCTTAGATGTTCTGCATTGAAGGAGAAACAGCATGAATTGCAAATGTACGTAGAACAAATTCGCTTCATTCTCTGACACCTCCTTCTCTTCCCAAGAAAGCTCTCATCCAAGTCTGCTAGAACAGAGCACACCAGGCCACTGAAAGTGCTTCAAAAGACCTCAACACCCTAGTCCGCCAGACCGTGATGGCCAGCAGTCTCATCCCCAGGGGTCCCCTGCTCTCTAGCCTTACGAGCACTGAAATCACACAGGAGTCTGCATTTACAGAATCACAGATTCTTATTATTTATTTATTACTTATTTAGATATTACTTATTCTCATGGAAGCACTTGCTGACTCTGTCAGCTCTGCCTATACTCTCCAAGATTTTCAGCTTGAACAGAAGCTCCAGAACAAGACTCCTACGTACAATTTTCCCCCACCAATCTGCCCAGGAGACATCGCTCCCAGAGGCCCATTCAGAGCACACCTTGGCCGCAGGCAACCTGTAGGTCAAAACATTCTCCCCAGCTTGAGTGGATCCCAACTCCTGCCTGCCCACACTGCTTTCTGTTGGAGATACCGCAGTCTGAACACGCAATTAAGTTGTCACGTTTTTTGCAGTAAATACTTGTCATTTTATATCTCCCTGGTATCTCCCATATACTGATTGAATGTCCTGAAGACCAAGGTTTATAATCCATTTGGTTTTGCCTCTGTGAATATTTAATCATTCACACAAAGAGGAAGAGCTTCAAGAAAAAAAAGCATTAAAAAAGCATTAAAAAAGCAACTGTCTCCAATTATCCAAAGCTGGGTAACAAAAGCATTTACCTAAGACATGCTGGCACATGTCTCTCTCAAATAGGGCACTCGACCTTGGGCAGACACAGAAGGAACAGTCTCCTTCTGCTCATGATCCTCGGAGCCCTGCGCTGCTCTGCTCCTTACCTACAGCCACTATGCCTGTCTGAAAGATCAAGCGAAAAGCAGGTGACCCAGGTTTAAATCTTTGCTATAAAGCTATGGTAAGAATAAAAGTCCCTTGCAGAGATCTAAAAAACCAAGAACTCCTGTAGGGTTCATGAAAATAAGAGACCAAATACAGGAAAAAGACTTTATTTTTGTCCTTGTACAGGGTATAAACTTGTCATGGTATAAACTAAAGATTTAAAAAGCATAAGTGAACCAGAATAAAAGAGACTTTACAAATACACCAATTAGGGGAAAAGCATCAGTTGGAACTTGTGCCTTATCAGACATCAAAGAATCCAATTACAAGACCAAAACTGATAAGGAACCAGGCTTTGTTAGTTCTGCAACTCACAGAACTACCTGCTTTAAAGCACATTAAAGTGCAGCTATAGCCTGAAAAATGACTACCACAACCATGCACGATGGCATGGAGCCTGCAGTCAGGCTTGGAGGAAACAAAAAGCAAACCATCAGTCACTAAGAAATGAAGGCTGGGGCTTTCCTTCTTTTGAAAAAGATTTTCTGTATTGAAAGCACAGCCAACGTCCCCATCTTCTGAGGGTTTCAGGAAAGGTTTCATATAATTAGTTCCAGGTCCTATTTCTAAGGAGGCGTGGGCCCACGGCAGAGACAAGATAGTGGCATAGAAACTCTGCTTTTGTGGGTGGCAAGATACAGAAGGGCTTCTGTCCACCCGGAATATTCTGTTCTCTTTCCCAGGGACTAAAATCTGTGGAGCAGAGCCGATTTGATTTTTTAATGTAACCTAGCAGGGTTACACTGGCACACTCCTTTAGCAGGCACGGTTGTAACAGATAGAACAGGCCCCACTGCCGAGAGCCCGAGTGGTGTTTAAGTGAGAGAAGGACTCTCTTCACCCTGTGACTTCAGTCTTATCTGCTGAGTAAGCAACTGAATTAAATGTAATGGCTGCTTTTACTCCCGTATGCAGTGGCACGAACACAGCTACAAGAGTACGGGTGTGACTGCACTACGCTATGCGTTGGTCGCCACCGTTCGCCGCCCCAGCGCTGCACGCCGGGCCGATCGCAAAGCGCCAGGAGCCCGGCGTGCGTGTGAACACGGGGCGGCCGGGAGCCGCCCTGCACCGTTCGCAAGCGGATCCGTTGCCCGGCGCGGGCGCTGCTCTGACGGCCAACGTGGAGCCCCTTCTGCCATTTTGCGGGCGCCGCTCCCCACGCGCGGTCGTGGTGGTGGGGACAAGACGACTGCCCCCGCACTGCTCCAGCCGCGAGGAGGCCGCGCCGCAGCCACGGTGTCACCGCACGGCGCCGCGGCTGCAGCCCCCCCGGGAACGCGGGGGGCGGAGCGCTGCCGCCTCGGGCCCACCCGGCCACCACCACGGTCCCTGACGTAACCTGACGGGACGGGACGGGACGGGCGCGG
>VZSC01016540.1:127520-175142 GCA_013398225.1 Steatornis caripensis
GGCGGGCAGAGCGGGCGCAGCCCCGCTGGGCAGCCGCAGCTCCCCCAAACCAGCGCCTCCTTAACCCGGGGAGGCGGGGGCGGCCGCGGCCGGGGGGAGCCAGGGGAGGCGGAGCGGAGGCCGGGGAGGAGCCGGGGCCTGCAGTGGAGCCGCAGCCCGGAGCAGCCGGAGCAGCAGCCGCGGGAGCGGCGGGGCCTGGAGCGACTCAGCGCCGCCCGGCCAGGGCCCCCCGCACCGGAGCCCGGGGAGCCTCTCGGGGACGCAGCTGAGGCCTGGCAGAAGGCGGCGGAGGCGGCCGCTCAGCCCTGCGAGCCGCCGCGGCCTCCCGTGGTAGCTGGGCCCGGGCAAGAGGAGCTGGGGCCTGGGGGGAAGCCAGGGACAGCCTCCGGGCGGCCGGGGTGGGGGGGACACCCCCGTAGCCTGCCGGGGTGGGGGAGAGACTCTGCCCACCGCCCCCCGCCCCATCCGCAGCCGTGAGGGGACACCCCGTTAGGCAGCCCCGCTCCCGGCGGGGGGGGACGCTGCGGCGGCCCCTCGCCGCCCCCGCCTAGCTGGGAGTCCGGGGCGCTCCCGCCTGCCAGCCCCCTTCCCCGCAGCTGGCGGGGGAGCTTAACACTTGCCCCCTTCCCCACTGACGAGCCAAGGGTGGGCAGAGGCCCCCGGCACCGAGCCCTGGTAACTAGAAGCAGGTCTGCTCTTCCTCCCTGTGGAATCGAGCCTCCTGGAGCACCCTCAGTGCCTGTTTAGGGGGAGGCGTCCTCAGACCTCGGTTTCTGAGGGCTGTGAGAATAACCCTGACCACCTACTCCCCCCTGCTACTGAGGAAATTCCTCCCCCAAGGAGAGGAGACAGCCCTGCTGTGTGGCTCATCCCCAGACCATCCCCTGTAACTGGGGAGTCTCCGCAGAAGAAACTCTGTTCCCAAGAGAGGCAGTCCTCAAGACAGAAATAAGCGGGAGCTCCGGATACTTACCTAGTAATTTTAATTATTGATATCTGCTCAGCAGGCAGCAGAGAAAGCAAAAAAAGGGGGAGAAAGCAGAGGCAGATTTAGATATTATTCTTCCCTTTTCCAGTTGCTGTTAACAACTGGAGATAAAAGGTAATTTCCAATACTGACCTCATCCTCCTTCCTCCCAAGAAAGATCCTTCATTCCCTAATCCCAAGAGGGTTTTCTTCAAGTATCCTGTGCAAGGAGTGAAGACACACCTCCCGGGTACAGGGAAAGGAAAAAGGTAGATTTTGCTGATAATATCCACAGAGATAGCAGGTTTTTTTTCAGAGAAAGATTTGCCCACCCTTAAGGACAAGGTGCACCTAGAGGAAAGAGAAGAGAGATTTACAGGTAGGGGAGATTGGGGAAATTGATCTCAAATAATCTGACAATCAGTGAAAAGCCTGTCTCCCAGGGGAACACCCCTTTAGTAGTTAGCTGCCAAAAGGGAGAGATGATCTCCATCCTAGGATTAAACCAGCAGTTTTAGGGGACTGTCAATCCCAAACAGATTATTTCAATACTCAAGATCCTGATTTCATCCACAATTCCTTCGCCCTCAAAATATTTATCGAAGAAGCTCTTGGAATAGCTGACAGCAGTGCTCTGAGGATGGGTCTCAGAGAAGGAGTGTGAAGGGCAGCACCCCAGAAACCAGCACTGAAGATAATTCAGCTCCCTCCAGAAAATCTTGCAGACAGAGTGAGTGACCATGTTATATCACCTCTCTATTCCTAGCTGTCCTCTTTCACCTTCTGTCCTGTTTTCCATGTATCTTCTCTCACTGTATGTGCTTTCCTTTTAATCTTTTCACTCTGTTTCTGAACCTCTCTCCAGCCTTCTTTCTCTGCTTATCTTTCGCTGGGTATCTTTCTCCATCTGTCTCATTTAGCTCCCTTATATGCTATGTGGAATTAACCTAATTCTGTCCCTCGCTGTTTAGCTTATGGGAGACCTTAGCCCTGTTTAATTGTAAGAAACCTCTCTGCCCTTTCTTTTCTACTTTCTTTCACTGCTGTATTAATCCGGGACTCAGCCTTTATCATCACCGATATTAATTTAATTTCTGTGATTTAGGGGTCATTGAGAAGGATAATACTGGCCAAAAAAGTGTTGAGGAGACAGGAGCAGTGATTTGTACCGCTAGTGTCCAAGGATGCACCCGTGGGGTTGGAGTGTCACTTGTTCTCCATGTGGGTCCTACTATGCTCGTAACTGTGGGAATAAAATCATTGTGCAATGCAGAGCTCACTGTGCTTGGGAGATGAATGTACAGATCCCAATGCTAGTACTCTGAGATGTGTGTCCCAGTGTACTTAGGGGCTGTGGGATAAATTCTGGAAAGAGCGCCTTTGAGAGTGGGTTCTGTGGTGCTCAGGAGCTTGGGAATGAAAATCACGACAGTGCTGTTGGAACCTGCTCTGAAAGCCAAAAGAAGCCATTCCGTTGCCACCAGTCTTCATCTGTGTTTTATACTGTGTGCAGGGGCTAAGAATGTGAATCCTAATGCTGATGCCATGGTGAGCCAAGCTGCCTGCTTTTTGTAAGTGAGGCAGTTAATTTCCAATCTGTGGCAGTTAATTTCCAGTCTGAGTGTTCTGACACTCATGTAGTGATTTCCTAAGAAATCAACTCAGAGGGAGACTTCGTCTCAAATGAAATCCAAAGCAGATTCCTGTAGCAGAAGAATCATACCTAAGGTTATCTCACCTGAGATATTTCTATTTCTGTTCTCCAGTGAGATAGCAGTGAGGAAATTCAAGATCAGAGGGTCCTTGGCCAGGACATGAACCCTCCTGGAATCCATTTGGAAGCACAGTGGTTAGCAGGGAGTCACTGAAGAGACTAGCTAGTAATTTGCTAGCCAGATCAGACAAAAGATGTCAGGTCCTTCCAAAGTGATTCCCCATTTTGGCAGAGAATTTTGAGAGTTATCTGTAGCTTCAGAAGGTGCCTCTTTCTAAGGGGAGGCTGAGCCACAAAGCATATGTATGTTCTGGGGGTACTGTTAGATGCCCTCCTACCTGTTGCCCTATAGTTATGCAATCAGCCTGTTTTGAGTACAGCTGTGTTATCTAGCGCAAGGGAAGAGATAACTGAGGCATTTTGGCCTTTGTACATTCAAGGGGGTAACTGCCTTTTCATGCTCTTGAGGATAATTTAACTCACGATGCCCCCTTCCTCACAGTAATGACTTGACATTTTTCAAGTGCTTTGGGCTCTGATGGATGCCAGCGCACTTTACAGAATATGTATGCCAGCCTTACAAAATTCTGCTCTCCCACAACAATTATCTCTGTACATGAAACGTTTTTTTCTTCATTATTAATGACAAAGATTAAGATTTTGTATTTGCTGCCTGAGCTTTAAACATTCATGAAGACATACGAGGCTGAAAGTCATATGCTGTAAGTAGTTGTTATTTATTTGTTAATTGCTGACAGGGCATTCAGTGCTGACTTGGACACACAAAATTAAGGCAATCCGTGCTCTGAATGTCTTGTAGACTAAAGCAGAGCTATACAAAAGCTGGGACATACTGATAAACTTAAGGAAGGGAATAATTTTTAGAGAGCATAGCTCTTCAGTGTGATCATTGTATTTACATCAAATGTTTACCAGAGGCTAAAATGCAGCTTCCTCTGAGGTGGAATACTGCAGCTGTTCTGCACCATTTATTTTATACAAAAGTATCCATGAAAGAAAAAGAGAGAGTATTATTAATCTTCATGAAAGTGCAAGGTACCTTATAGACGCATTTAAATCAAAGTGCTATGTCTTTAAGAGTTTTCCATTAAGACTGTTAAACCTGAACACCTAAAATTAGACTTTAAAAACCACGTTTAGGTACCTGAGTAAATAGCCTAGTTCTTGTAAGTGCCCAGGAACGTAGAGTTGACTTCAACAGAAGCAATGAAGTCCTCAACATTTAGGTAAAGAGACGTTTAGTTATGCATGTATGGGTTTGTAAATTTAAATTTGGACATCCATGCTTCCAGAAGTTGACTTTTAAAGTTGAAGCAGTCTGATCCTGTCCTATAAGCACTCCGCTCCTATCCAAGAACTGTTTGTGGCATCTCTCAGGTCAAGGCCTTAAGTAAAATGAAATGAGAAGGTCTAGAGAGTTATGGAAAAAGGATTATGTTACTGAAACACCGTGAGGTTATATTAATGTTTAAGTATGTGTTCTGTAAGTTCTTGGGTTTTATCTTGAAATCTGGTTCTGTAGGCAAGTTTCTAGAATAGAATAAGGAGTCAGAAAAGTTGGAATGAAATGCAGTGAACAGTTTGAGGAGTTTGAATACAGTTTCCCAGCCTGAGATGGGGTCGTGTCTACTGTAGTACTTTTTTTTTTTCCCCCTTGTATATAAAAATACAACTGAATGCTGTTGTCTCTGGAGAAGCTTTTTCTTACCCTAGAGGTACAGGTGTCTTTGCTTACTGTCTCCTCTTCTCTAAACTTCAGCTGACCTTCATATAGTGGGAGATTCAGTCTGCATCACAGTTTGGAGCTTTGGCCCTTCAAGTGTCAGAAAGGAGGTATGGTTAATGGCAACTGTGATATGGACAGCTGTCCCTCAAGAGCAGGACTGAGATGATTGTCTCATTTTACACAGCTGTCAGACAGGAATTACATCTTGGTCATTAGCAACCAAAAGGTGAAATGCTTTTGAACTCATTTTTCTATTTGCTTCTCCCAGCCTTGGGTAGAATTGTAACCAGTGACTTCCACGCAGAACCCTATGTGTTTTGTAGTGCTCCATTTGCAGAATCTGTTGATGAGTGATGCGTTAAAATTGAAACTTTAAAAAATATTGTTTCTAGCATTTTTGGTCTGGAAGACAACTTTGAAAATATGAGTAGTGCCCAGATTAATGGACAGCCTAAAAAGATTGCCTCCAAAATGTTTTCACTCTCCAGTTGTGTTAACTCCGAAGCCTAGAGAAAAGCATTTAAATATCTCTATTGCTGGCTGTTGCACCTCGTGTTGTTTTAGCAAGAATATCCAGTTCATGTGTTCAACCTGCAAATGTTTATCATGTTGGTAGAAGTCTGTATTGCTGCTTGCTATCTGTTCTGCTGTTGTTGTTTCCTGCTTCCTTCTAAGGGATGTATGATGATCTTAAAAATCTATAATATATTCCTGCCCTGTACTCGTGTTTTCACTTTCAAAGGCAGTATGTGTATGTGTATTACTGAGAGAGAGCAAGCATGCTGCAGTATGTTTTCACAATTAATTAATTGCAAACTTTCATTTTAAGTTTGAAACGAAAATGCAAAATACTGTGAATGTTTCCAAATTCTGAGACCTTGCAACAGAGTTTAGTACCGATTAAATTTTGTATCCTGTGGTGCTTTGCCAAGATTTGGACTAGACTGTCATCGTATTCTTCTGCCTTTGACCTGCTCCATCCTATTATGACCTACCCCACCCTATTATGAACCTTGGAGTTGGTGTCTTATAGGTAGAGGGAGCACAGATTTTGCCAGTTCCTGACCTTTGTGATCCCTTTCCTGAATCCCGTCCTGGGCTTCCTAGCATCGTGTCACAGTCAGGTTTCTCTCCGGCACCTTTAAGGCCCAGCATGTTTCCACTCTGCCTACTTCTTTACTGTCATTTCCTCCTACACTCCACTCCTCCCAGTTCTCTCTGTACTGCTCTTTGCATCTCATTTTCCATACTGTCCCTTTGGCATTCTGTTCTGTGGTCCTGTAAGCCTAAAATACTGCTTCTCTCTTCATCAAGCAAGCATCCCTCATCTCCTCTCTAGGATTTTTCATTGGCAGGAATGCTTTCTTACTACGTCTCACAGGCCTTGCTCTTACTTCCACACCTGCGTTTTGACCTGTTCTTGGTTTGGCTTTCATTAGATTATATGCTTATAAACATGTAGCTTTTTTTATAGACATGTAGCTTTTTTTTTTTGTCTGAGGTTACGTCAAGAAACCTAATCTTTTATACCACTATATAATAAACAGAATTTTGTTTCTCTGAAAATATCCAGTTCTGCTAGGCTGGGGAATGGTGCTTTGTCTCCATAAATTGACTCATTCATTCTCTCACCCTCATTTCTCCCCTGCCTCCTTTCCTTCCTTAGGAATAGCTGGATTTTAGTTGGTTAGAATGGAAAGCCCTTGTGTTGTGTTCTCTGGTTCCTTCCAGCACTTCAGGATCTTGGTTTTGAGAACTGGGATGAATAATTTGTGCAGGGCCCAGTACCTCATTCCTTGTCTTTCTAAGATGGTTGGTTTACTTGATGTGATGTCAAGAAATAAGGGAGTGCATGTTCTCTTTTGGCCCTTTTTAATGTGTAAGAGAGACTGACTAATGAGGGAGAAATGAACGAGAGCTTTTATACCTTGAGGAAAAAAAATTTGCTTTTTTGGTTTTTACAATTAGCAATTCAAATTTTGTTTATGCTCTCTGCTGTATAAAGACTGTGGCTGATTATAGCCGAAATATGTAATTACTGTTAAAAGTTCAAATCTGAATAATTGGGAAGGAATCTGAACTTTTTGTGGTCACAAATTAAAGGAGCAAAGTTTCTGAGTTCTCAGTTTTCCCAAAAAAACTATTGTTAAGTAAAACCAAAACAATTCTCCCTCACCATCAGGAACTTGCAGAGATAAATAAACAAGCTGCTAAAATAGCTACCTCTGAAATTCCCTTTATCTCTACCTGAACAAAGCAGACAAGCTTTGAATGTAGAGAACTGGTCTGGGATTTGGGAGACCTGTGTTCTCTGCATGGTTCTGCTACTCTTTTGCTGGCTGACCTTGGGCTGCACACTTTTGCACGCATGGCTTCCCATTTATGCTGGAATAGGCTATTGATCCTTTGTAAGGGTTCCAAAGTATAAGGATGAAAAACACTTCATAAAGGCTAGCTGTTCTTCTTGCTCTTAATTACCTTAATTAAGATGTGATATTGAACTCAAAACCTCTATATGCTGCTTTTTGTGGCATTAAGAAACATGCCTCAATTAACTTTTGTTTCACGGAAGGACCTCTGACTCAAAAATGGAAAAAACCTGTACCATATCTGCAGCCTAGAACTGTTTTTGAAGTTGACTTAAGTACAGATATTCTGACTCCCTTGAAGCTTCTCCTAAGATCTCTAATGACCTTTTCTTGGCCAGGTCTCAGGGTCTCTATTCCATCTTCATCCTTCTTGGCTTCCCTGCTGTTTTTGACACTTGATCATGCCCAGTCTTGAAATCTTGTCCTCCCTTGACTTTTGTGTCTCTGTTTTCCTGGTTTCCCTCCTACTGTTCTAGTAGTTCATTCAATAGTTTCTGCACTAAGCTATTTACCTTCCTACATTTATTTTTTTCATGAGTTAGACACAAAGACCCACCTCTGGTATCCTCTCTTTGCTTTTCTTTACCTCCCTTCATGCCAGTGATACTAAATTATGCAACTTGGCATACTTCCTTGACATCTTTTTTAAATGCTTTGCTGCAAGTTTAAGTCTGCTGAGGCCAAGATGGAACTCCAGAAAGCTCCTCTGAGATTTCCCTTTGTTTCCTGCTTTCCTGTGTTGTGAGCCTCTGCAGCTGGGCCTATAACATGGGGTTTCCCACACTCTTCTTGCTCTGCACATACAGGATGGGGACTCATCTTCCAGTTTCATGGCCTGAATCTCCTGCTTCTTCTTTCTTAGTCTCTTTGGGTAACTCTTAGGCTTTCTGCTTCGTTTACTGTCTTGGTTACTGCTAGCTGTTCTTGCTGGCCTCTGACAACTGTGTTACCTTCTTGTCTTGTTAAAAACACAATTACTGAAAATCTCCTCCTGGTGTGTTTTCTCGACGTGTTGCAGTCTCCTCCTTGACAAGCCTGTTTCTTGGCTGTCATTGACCACCTAAGGTTCTGGCTTCTTGTACTCGCTCTAAGGGACCTTCATATTTATGTTTTTTCCCAATCTGTCACTGTCTCTTATTGTATTGTCCTTTGCTCTGCCCGCAACACAAGCATGACATTGTGCTTTTCCATTTCCTGCATGAGCATCTCTTCACATTCTTCCTCATCTCACTCATATCTTGATACATATAGGAAGATTGCCAGCCAATAGAGGCCAGATGTGCTGGAAACTACTTATTTGCATATTTGAAAATTATTCAAAAGATCTCACTGATACTCAGAGGTACTTGTCTTATTACATGTACCCTCCTCTCCCCGACTTCTTTTGTAAAGAAGGATGATTACAAAAGTATTAAAAGATCATCATAAGCAAAGACACAACATCTCAAAGACTAGGAAGGTCAAGGTTGGAGGAGAATAATATTTACTTGCAGTTGCAAGGTGGCAACTGTGGCAAGTATATGTGTGGAAGAAAGGGGTTTCTTACAGTATCTGTAAGGAAATGAACAGGAGACTTAGTCTGAGGATGATACACAAAATGAAGCATTTTATGAGTAGGAAGCAGAAAGACAAGTAGCAATACCAGCATTTTAAGCCAGAAGAAACTGTTAATGATTGTGTATTCCTTGCTAGTGTGGTCCTGAGTCCTCTTGACCTTGAAGCTTGGTACAAATCTTTACAAGTTGTGAGCCTGGCTAGGGATTGTTAGGTGTTTCATCTCCTGGAAGACAGTTCACTCACTTTAGTTCAGAATAACAGCTAACAGAATAGTGAAAAGGAATTATGTTGAAACAGTGGTTGAGACCTAATTTATGAGCTTCACACAGTATTTCTTGTTTCTTATGATCATTCTCCAACTTCAATTTCAGCTGCGCTTTGCTTCTAAACTCCCTCTTAACAGGCTTTTATGCAGTGCTTTGGTAATCTTGACTCTGGGAGCGTCTGCTGTATGTACATTTTGGCCACGAGGTATACTACTGATCTGCACTCTGTACCAATTTCCTTATTTTCTATGAATTCAGTACATAGTTCTCGCTAGTGCTTGCTACCCATTTCCACAAGTGGGACAGAATGGGTTGTGGCTTGTTTCAGAAACTATTGCAGAGTTCATACTCACTCATCTATTTTCAGTGGTTCAGCCTGTGGTGAACAGGTTCTGACCACTTGCTGTCAGATTTTCATTTTTGCTATGCCTGGCTGGCATTCATTTAGCCCTGGGAGCTCTCTTACACAGAATCTTTGCAGTATTACTATTATTAAACTGCAAGGTTAACAGTAATTTTTCACTGATAGGCCAATTTTTAATGGGAATAAGAATACAGTTTTCATTTATGAGTGTGTCTTGCATTCTTTTAACCTGGGTTTCTATACCTATCTTTGCAATGATGTGAAGATCATCTGAGCAAGATATTCTGCATGCTGATCTACTTCAGATGTTGTCTCTAATTTCAGAGACAATCTGGGTATCATATCAGTGTTTGCATATCCTGTACTGCAGGTTTACTGCTATGTATGATTCTGACAGGCAACTAAAATTCTCTTCAACCTAGGTGCTCCCACAAGAAATACCTTCTCTCAGATACAGTTTCTCTACCACAGACTTTCTGGTTTCCAAGGGAAAATTTCATTCCAGATACGTGCTCATAAATTTGAATTATTCCAAAACAAATACCCAATACCTTTCTCAGTATAAGAGTAATTGTTCTGTTAATATTCTTAAAGCAAATGCCAAAGATTTCTCTTGCCTGCCTTGGCATATGTTTAGAATGACAGCTCCTACTTCCAATGGTAAAATACTGTGTAGTGGTACTGAGGGTGGAGGGTTGCTGTAGGGAAAGTTCTGCTGTGGTGATGTATTTTCATTGGACTTCTTCAAAGTGCTTGGTTTACTTTTTACTTCAGATCTGTTATTGGGAGGGTTGTCATGGGACATTTGGCTTATTATTAGAATAAATCTTTTATAGTAGTCTTATTACAAAGAAAATAATTTTCGACTCAAAAGTATTTTAGGCATACCAGTATTCTCAATACAATTTGCTGTTACTTTTGACAGGTGTTATGTATTCCCCACTTTCACTTACGCAGCACCATAAATAAGCAAACCAATCTTAACTTTGAACACGTATTTTCTGACTGTCTGAGGGGTGTCTGCAATGTTTGTAGTATTTCTCTCTGCATTTTTGTTGCATGTTTATATAGCAGACAACAAAAATACTAGATTAGTTGGTCTTATTAAAATCTGGCAAGGCACTAGCTATGCCTGATCCTAGGCTTTTATGCCTCTAAAAGTACTGTCTGCCTTGACATGAGAATATTTTAGATTTTGGCTATAATGTCATCTGTTGATAAGTTTAAATAAGCAGGTCAGGTTTTGTAAACTATACTTTTTTGTAAGTTTCACAGAAAATAATAATTGCTTTTGGAATTGGATCCTGATGCACTTCCAACATGGGGGTTGTGGTGACTTTATAGTCCCCACAAGACTTCATGCTTCTTCAGTACCAAGAATGCATGCACAGTCAGTGCTGTTCATTCACTAAATTCAAAATACAGAATTATACCCTGCTCTTGCACCTTTCACAAAATAGAAGAAACTGAAAGGTCCTGTGTTAAAATGTGCTGTTATGATATTTATGTAATTAGTAACTATTACTGTTATTAACTAATTAGTAAATATAACTATTAGTAACATTTGTTTTTATTTTTCTGCAAGATTTAATGTGAACCTTATGTTGTTGAGATTTTTTTTTTGTTAAAGGAAAACCATATCTGTATAACAATCTAATTGTAAAAAACCCAATTAGTCCAATGATTTATGTTAAGCTATACATGGTCTAAAAGTTTTCATCTTCTTCTGACTGATTTTTCAGTACCATCTTAGTGTATTGTAACTTTTAGCAAATTTCCAGTTCAGGATGCCATAATTACTGTACCACCTGTGTTCTTTAATGCAAAATAGCATCGAACATTCAAAGCCATTCCATCTTGCACACTAAGTAGTTTTGAGTAGGGGTACAGAGTCAGACCACTCTGACATGGACAGGCGCAGATTGTGACAGTTCATATTTGTATAGGTGGTACCGTGCTGTGTGCTCTTAGGTGACAGTAACTTCCTTTGGTTGAATTATTTTTTCCTTTGTGACTAGTGAAAACTGTGTGCCCCCTATTATCACATCTGCAAGCCTATAGTTGATTGGGAAATTTTTTTTTTGCTTGTTCTACTGCTCCCAAAGAAGGGAAATATGGTTCTAGGGTATGATGATTTCTCTTACCTCTTTGCCTCAGGGACTGCTTTTCCTCCTTTCATATGGCACTGCAGACAGAAGTGTACTTTCAAGCCGCAGTGCTTTTCTTTTGGTTTGCACCTACCACTCTTTCCAGGTTAAGTTTCATTTTATGAACAATACCCAGCAGCCTCTCTCTTTCTGCTGGATTTGGTTTTAGAAACATCAATGTTTCCTGAAGTCTTCTCACAAGTAGTTACCAAAACGATGGATAACAATTTCAGACTGTGCAGGTAATCAGTATCCTTTTTCGTAACTTCTTACATGAAGCAAGTAGCTGTCAGGGAGGATGTTTGCTTAGAGAAGGTAAGATTTTTAAGTGTTTTGTTCCTGCCCTCTTAGTTCACACCTTATTTTTGAGGGAAAGCACATGTCTTAAAATGGCAAATTTCTCTTCCTGCCAGAGTTAGCAAAACTGATTCTTTTCACCTTTCTGTATTGGTATAAGAATACAGGTTTCTTGCATATGTAAGTTACACAAGTATGTCAGAATTGCCTTTTTTTCCATCACAGTAGAAGCTGTCCCTTTCTCCATGCATGTGGTATTCTTATGTGTTACCCTTCTTCCTTACTTTTTGAGATAGTTTCCTCTGATTGACATCCCACTCAACTTTCTGTTTCATAAAGGCTGCAGTCAAATGGTTCTTTTTTGCAAGTTTGTTGGTTTTGAGGTTTTTTGTTTGTTAAATACCGTTAGAAGCTAGATGTATCTCTGAGTATATTAGATGGTTATTGTTAGTTAGATCACTGGATCTGTGTTTCAGGCACCTAGATAGAAGTGGCCTTGTTTTTATAGGTGTTATACAGCAATGTCTTTCACTCTTGGTAGTTTGTTGTGCATTTCTTCCTAAATTCCTTTGAATGTTTTGCCAGTAGTGTTTCATTGGATTGGAATAACAGCAAATAAAGCAACAGTGAAAGTAAATACAGAAAAGTAAATGTAGAGATTTATTCTAGAATAGGTTGTGCGCAGAATAGTTTCTTTCATTGTATGATTCTCTCCCTTAGTTGTAACTGACTCTGACTGGCCAGCCTTTGAGATCAGCCTTAGAGAGTATTTGAGGCTATAAAGTTTATTAACTGCATTCAGTATGACCCTTAGAGTGATGTTCCCCACATTTCATACATTTTTCAGTCCTGATATATAAGTAGCAGTGATCTTGGATCTGACTGGCTGAGAGCAAGCATTTGTAAAATAGCAGGGTAGGCAAAGTACAGATTTCTTCAGTCCAGTACAGTCTGACAGACAGAAGGCTGCCTTGCATTTTCACCCTGAGGTTTTGCTAGTTGCAAATATTCAAAGTAGGGCAGTAGCTTTCTTGTAAAGCTGTAGTGAAGTATTATTAGTCCCAAGTGAATTAGTGGTTATTAAAAGGTGTTCAATGCTAAGATTTTCTTTAATGATGAATACATTTTCCTTATGAATCAGACAGATACTCGTCTGTTTAATTGTAGATCAGTGCTTGGCTGTCACTTTTGCTTGTCTCTGACCTGTCTTGACTTAGGGTTGTACTGGAACTAGTTAGTGCTTGAGAAATGAAGACTCTGCAGTCAGTTTCCAGCTGGTAGAAGTTTTTTCTGGTTTGGCTGTGGTCTTGTTTTATCATACCATTAAGTAGTATCAAGCTGGTGTGCTGCTTGGATCAGGTGAATGAGCTATGCAGCACAAATTACAGCAAGTATTACTGTTATAGTGAGTATTCTTTCAAATAATTTAGTAGCCAATTACACCAAGTTATTTTTGCACTGGCAGCATCCTGGAATTGTCACCTTACCTAAGGTTTGGCTATGCCTGATGATTGCAGATCCCGTATTGCCAGGATACAGGCTTATAAATCCAGTAACATGATCAAGTTTAAACTTGGGAAAAAAAATCTTATTCCACTGCTTTGAAATTTCCCATGTGATTGTTATTGGGTCTGAGTCTTCACTTTCCGTCTTAAATTGCTGTCTAGTGTCTACGCTTTTAAACAGCAGCTGTATTTTACTGAAAAGTAGTTGTTTCAGTACTGGGTGATGAGTGCATATGTATATGCAGACTTTTTTATTTAAGATTTTAGGATTTTGTTTTCTTGTCAAAGATTTTTATAAACCAGAGAATGAAAATATTCAGATTCTTAGCGTGGGTGTAACGTGACCCAGTTCTAACCTCACTTGTCTCCCTGACAAGTCTATTTTACACAAATACTCAAAAGCCTGTGTAATTGATGATTGGTGTGTTGCATATCAACCTTACATTTTACTGCATAGCCAATCATCCCAAATGCTCTGCTGACATAACCTGGGCAAATCTGAAGCTCTGTGGAAACTGCAGTGTTTTCTTCTGCTTCCTGAATTTCTGGTGTTTCACATTGGTGTCTTAAATCTGCCATAGGCTTTTATAACCTAATGTTCTTGATTTCTGTGCTTGTCTTGAGAAAAAAAAAAAGAGTGGCTGGGAAATTTGTATTTATTTTACTTTGGATTTGTATTGTTAGCACAACTGATATTTCATAATGGTTTAACATGCATATGATAAGCAGCAGTAATTTGTTCTCTGATTGCACTGTGGAAATTAAAATTTATATGAGGCTCACTTACAAAATTAAGCATTCAACTGATACTTAGTTTGTGTTTGTTTTCTTTCAAGTTCAGTACTGCTTTTAGTGAGGGCTGTACCTGTAAAGTTACCGTGCAACTGTAGCTGTGTTTCAGTTTCATGGATACTTCAGCAGTCTGTCCATCCCCACTGGTTAAAAATACATTGTTGCTTTATCCTTGTATAATTCCGGAATGAATAGTGTTGCCTTTTTTTTTTTTTTTAATTTTGAATGTTTGATATTCGATCAATTCAGCCAAAAAGATCTATAATCAATAAACAACAACTTGAGGGTGGATCGTGGACAGCCTTTTGCAGCTCTGATCATCTGGTTAGCTGTGTAGCAAGTAGTCGTCACTATCGTATCTGATAGTGTGGCAGATGAGTAGATAGATAAGTTAGTAGCAGCTGGGCTTTTTCTTTCCTCCAGAGACAGAAAAATGTTTCCACTTGCTACAGATACTGTCATCTGCAATTTTACTTTTCAGTCGGTACATGCATATGAGTGTGAGTGATAATGTTAGCTGTGCAGTTAGGAGGTGTTTTCTGAGCCCAAGGCTCTGGAGCCACCACTTGTGGTGGTTGAGGGGATGGATTTTGTTGGGATATTGTGTAGGTGTTTGAGTCCTAAGAGGTGTGATGAGCACATGCATGAAAATGAAAGGTTTAGTGCCTATAAATGTGTTGGAGTGTAGNAAGGCTCTGAAGCCACCACTTGTGGTGGTTGAGGGGATGGATTTTGTTGGGATATTGTGTAGGTGTTTGAGTCCTAAGAGGTGTGATGAGCACATGCATGAAAATGAAAGGTTTAGTGCCTATAAATGTGTTGGAGTGTAGACTCTTAAGTGATCTTGCACTGTAATAGCACTTCAGTGCGGAAGTCCAAGGTATAATGCATATGGTTGTGGGGGAAGATTGGGGAGCTTCTATGTCAAAATGCTGGGTGCATTTGTCTTTGGTGCATCCACGCTGTGTGATTGTCAAACACCTATTTTTAGAATGAGGATCTAATTGGTATTCATGCAGATGGGTGTCTCCCTGCTTCATCTGATCCGCTCATCTGAGTGATGCACTTGGTGGGAGGTGTCTGATGGTGAATCTTTCCTAAGCAGAGCATGTTCATGTCAGTCTGTTCTCTCTTACATGTATGCATTTAATTTGTTTACACGAGTGTGTACATAAGTGTGCACATGTGTGTTTACCTTTTGTATGGACTAGCATGCTCAAAGATCTAATCCTCTAAAAAGTTTAATTTCAAAAATGGAAGATGTGAAACTTGCAGCCCTTCAAGACATGATTCTTCTCTTTATGCAAAGAATAAGTGCAGAACAGTGCAGGCTGTGGCCATGGAAACTTAGCTACCTCAGTCCAGACTTCAAGGGATTGCTTCTAGTATAGTGATGCAGCTAATTATGAGTAAGAATGATGATCTTTCTGCTGCCTTGGCTACTACAAAATACAGCATACAAGTTTGTGTATACAGAGTGCACAAGTTCATGCTGCTAAATATTTTCTTTGTATAAGATAATTGTTAAGTTGAAAACGATGAGTACAAGTGCTAGCTGTGTTGGACAGGTGTGTTTTATTTTTATGAGGGGAAATATATAATAGTTATGAGAGGAAAGACCCTGAGTCTGTTTCCACCCTGTGGCAAGCTTGTTATGTGACTTTGGACAAGTGAGTTTTCCTTGTGTCTTAGATTTGCGGAAAGTACTTGGCTGTTAAATTGTGAATCAAGCAAGGTTTAATTCAATTAAATGTTATGTATATTTAGGAAAAATGGGTTATGGAGGCAAAGCTTCAACTATTATAAGCTTAATATAGTCTGTTCCACCTCAACATGGTAGATGTAATTATCTATATATAGTATTATGCATGATCTTCGTGTTTTAAAATGAGATATGTAATCCTAGCGCTAAGGAATAGGATTCATTAGAATGTCACCTGATGCGAAAAGAGAGGCTAGGCCTTAGGGAGAAATAAATTTGCCGCCCAAATTAAGGTAGTCACAGCCCTGACTTTTCCAGGTGATCTAATTTAACGGTGGTGTGTATATGGCATGAACGAGTATTCCCTTTTAGCTATGATTTTCCTCTTACCTGACACAGTAAACCCACTGAATTACAGGTAATCTTTGTGAAAGGTCCCAAGGTTATATTGGTTACGTAGTAAAGGGGTGAATGCGATACAGCTGCTGAAAAGGCTCCGTTTCCTTTGAATAGATCTTAGTTGTTTACCTGGGAACAGTTGGGATGCTCTGGGTAAGACTGTCCTAGCAGAGTTACCCATCAGCACTGTCCCAGCTACTGTTAGCAGGGATGGTCCTCCCAGAGACACAGTCACAGGTCTTTTTGGATTATGCTGTCTGTCTGTGAATAACGTTTATGAAATAGGATGATCTTCACATGGGTATTTGTGATGGGAGAGAGGCAGAGCAGGAATGCAAATGAATGTTTCTGTTCTTAGGGTTCACCTTGTTTATATCTCAGGAGTTCCCTTTCTGTTCCTTTCTCCTCACAGATACTCCTGCTTCCAGCATCATGGCTTCTGACCTGGAAAGCAGCCTCACTTCCATAGACTGGCTCCCACAGCTTACTTTAAGGGCTACTATTGAAAAATTAGGGGGTGCCTCACAAGCAGGACCTCCAGGGGCTGCCCGAAAGTGTCCCCCAGGCTCACCCACAGATCCCAATGCCACCCTGAGTAAGGATGAGGCTGCAGTGCACCAAGATGGGAAGCCACGTTACAGCTATGCCACTTTGATCACATATGCCATCAACTCTTCACCTGCCAAGAAGATGACGCTTAGTGAGATCTACCGTTGGATCTGCGACAACTTTCCCTACTACAAAAATGCTGGTATTGGTTGGAAGGTGAGGACTTGTATCGCTAAAGCACCTTTTTTTCCTAATTACAAGACTTATTCTCTTAATTCTGTGCAAAATATCCTCACTGAGCAAAACAAAAAGACAGATGTGAAACTAAGCTGACCAACTGGAGAAAATGCAGAGCCAGAAGTCCCATTTTCTCTGAGAATTCTGTTGTGTGTATGTGGTGGCCCCTTAAGACGGAGCCTGCAAAAACACTACCACCAACAACCAGGAAAAACAAAACAAAAAACCCCCACAAACCCCACATCGCTGCCAATCTGTATCACACTGATACTGTTTTCATTGCACCTTCTGTAGATGTATAGGTGGTTCAGCCCCATGTTATTCATCCTAATCCATTCCTCTCCTATCCACAGCTGCTCTTCTGCTCCGTTCCAGGTATATGTAGTGAGCTTTGGCTTTTGAGTATGCACCATCCTTCTATTTTCTCTACCCGCTACCAGGCATACTTAGAAGGCTGTACGTTTTTATTGTAGCACTTACCTTTATCTCTTAATCTCTCATCAGAACTCTATTCGTCATAACCTCTCTCTGAATAAATGTTTTCGGAAGGTGCCTCGACCAAGAGATGATCCTGGGAAGGTAAGAAATCTGCACTCTCCTGGGCAAGCAATTTAAAACTGCAGGGAATAAGCTGGGGTTGCCCTTTCTAACTCATAGTTGGAATTTGAAACCTAAAGTGTACGCAAAAATGGAAGCACTAGTAAGATTTACTGCAGGGCTTTGGCTACAGAAGCATTCGCTTAAAGGGAACTTGTAAAGGGGCCTTATGGTTTTAGGAATTATTTTCCTTATCTGTGATCTTCAGTTGACTTTAAGGATACTGGAAGAAGGAAAAAATGAGGCTGAATGTACTTTATCAGTTTTGTTTCTTTTTCTTCTTAATTTTTATGTGTAAAATGTGGGTCTAGTCCAACCTGTTCTACTATGAAAGACCGTAGTGGCTGCCAGTGAATGGCAGCACTATGATGTAACAACATGGCTTTCATGGAGGCAAGATCCATGGAAGTGACAGCGGAACTACCGTGTATGTAGACTGCAAAACATTTGGTGTTGGGAAAAAAATGTTACCATCAGATAGTTCAAATCTGTAGAAATCAGTTACAAGTAAAACTCAAGAATTTAGGAATTTATTGGCTAAGTAAGGGCTAATAAAGCTCTGTTAGTATATATAGGTTGCAAAGGGAAATTGCTTGCAAAACCAAGACTTAGCATCTTGGCATGCAGATACTATTGCTGTAAAAAAAACCAAACAAGCAGAAGGAGATGGTGGGGACAAGAAGCTATGTATTTAGACAAAAAGATTGTCTCCTCCCCCCCATCCTAAAGTTACCAGAAAGGGCCACTTGGTGCAGGCCTTTTATTTCAGGTTATTTTTAAAGGACTAAGTGGTGCTCAGTTGGCATCTATAAATGGAAGTAATATATCTTTGAAGATCACTGCTCAAAAATACTATTGATTATATGGGTTATTCCAGGAAATCCTCACTGACTCCAGTATATTCTTGCAGGTGCTCATTGACATGTTGGGCTGGGTTTATAACAAAAACCTGTCCTATGCTTGTCACTGATTATTCAGATTTCAGTTGGAGGTTAAAATGAGCTAAAACACACTCTAGAGTTCTCTTTATACTAATTCAGAAAACAACAGACATAATTATAGACTATTTTATGTTGAAAGAGGCCTCTGAAGGTCAGCATGCACCACCACCCCCTCTCAGACAGGGAAAATTAGACTGGGTTTTTTGAGGTCTTTGTTGAGTTTTGAATATCTCCAAAGATGGAGATGCCACAGCTTGTTCCAGTGCTGCACCACCATCATTGTGAAGTAATTTTTCTTTTATATCTGATTGTAATTTCCATTGCTGTAACTTGTGTTCATTGGCTCTTATTCTTGTGCTGTGCATTTTTGAGAAGAGTTTGATTGTCTTCTTTATAATCTCCTTATACAGTTGTAGATAGTTGGTTAGATCCCCTTAACCTTCTCTTGTCCAGGCTAAACAGATGTCTCTGTGTGAACTGCTTGTTCGTCATGTGTTCTAGTTCTTAACCGTTATGGTGGCACTTCTTTGGATGCGTTCTAGCACATCAGTGTCTGTCTTGCACTGGGGAACCCCCCAAATGGGCACAGTAATCCAAGTGGGAGTCACATAAGCATGGAATAAGAGTGATCCTTCTGCTGTCTCTGCCCAGTCTGAACACTGAGTTGGTTCTCATCAGTCAATAACAAATTTGTGTTGTGAGGAAGGTACTGAAGGGGATGTGCAGACCCAAAAGAGTTGGCCTAGCTTGAATCAAAACATCTTCTTGGTGTCCTGTCTCAGAGTGATGGAAACGTAGGGCATTCTGCCTTCCACCAGTAGCATCATACCCCATGGTTCAGTGCAACCCAATGCAAGAGAGGAATCCTTCCAACGCCCAAGTCTTGGTTGTCTGATGTTCTGGAAGGTGGTCCTTGTGGTCTGAATGTTTAGTTGGTCCTGCATTCTTTGATTCAGTAACCCCCTGCTTCAGGGAGCTCTCTGATTTAATCATGCATTCACCAGTGGGTCTTCTTTCCAGGGCTCCTATTGGACAATAGATACGTGCCCAGATATATCTCGCAAGAGGCGGCATCCTCCAGATGATGACGTGAGTGTTGTTCTTCCCAGACAGCATGGAGCAGGATGGGGGAATTCCCTTCTTGTTCCAAGGAGTCCTTCCAGCACCAGACCATGGTATTGTTTTGGGGGCAGGGTATATAGATGGGGAGACAAAGGCTAGGACTGAACTAACTAGCACATATGCCCTGCTGATTGGTTGTTGCTGCTGCTGTTTGGTAGCAAAGTTAGTATTGTTTAAAGTCCTTTAAACAGTAAATGGAGTCCTGACTCTTTAATGACTAAGGTCCAGTCCTCCTCTCTTCTAAGCCGTGAACTTCTGCAGCGGGGGAGCTGGCTTCCCATCTGCAGTTTCACTTCTCCTTCTATTCTTGATTTCTGCATCTTTCCTTTTCTCTTTCTTCCCCATCCACAGATACCACAAGACTCCCCAGAGCAAGAGGCAAGCAAAAGCCCCCGAGGGGCTGTTCCAGTCAGCACAGAAGCCTCTTTGCCACCTGAGGCCACCCCTCAGCTGCCACTCCAGAGCACCACCACCATTGCCAGCTACAGTCAGGTGAGCAGCAGGGAAAAGGATAGAAGCCTTATGGCGGAGGGAAAAGGAGAGGAGGAGGAGTCCGTGAATGGAAAAATGAAGTGGTGAGAGAGAGGGAATTGTGAAAATGGTGATGTAGAGGCAAAAATAAGACAGGAAGAAGCTGAAATTGCACAGACAGAAAATAAGGAGGAAGTGAACTTTAACAAAGTGCTGGATGGGGATAAGGATAAAGGCATAGTGGCATCAGGTAGCTGAAGAATACGCTGAAGCCCTTGTGCTGCAGAGATAGAGCAGTGGTTGATTTTCCTCAAGGAAAATGGCATTTGGGAAGATTTGTTGGGAGATGAGCTAAGTGAAATGGGATATCAGTGCATGTTCTACCTGTATCTAGTCTCTGGATCCCTGTCTCAAGTTACAAAGCCTAGTGCAAACTGAAGGCCTTACTTCTACCTTCCTTAGCAGGGTGCAGGGCCTGTGGATGTTGCCTCTACTGTAGCAGGGGGGCAGGGCCGTGAAGGGGCCGATGTGCAAACCCCGCTGTACAGTGCCAACCATGACTTCAAGTTCTCCTACTCTGAGATCAACTTTCAGGATCTTAGCTGGTCCTTCCGAAATCTCTACAAATCCATGCTGGAGAAATCATCGTCCTCTCAGCACGGTGAGTAACTATATGTGTCATGTGGGGTGGGCAGGTATCTGCCCACACTGTCTTGTCCACTGATCTATCCTTGGTATCTCTCAGATCTTCCCTCGTTCAGGAGCCTGTGCAAACAGACTTTCTTTCTTCGGCACACTGTAATTAGTTCTGCCAGAAGCAGATAGGAAATCTGCATGTCCTTTATCTATTGCTCCCTCCCGTTCTCTCAGAATAAAGAGGATAATCATTTGAAAATACCTTGTGTTGATACAAAAGCAAATACTAAAATGGCAGAAGCTTAGAGAAGTGAAGTCCTGAAGAAAAGCATGTCACAGAAGTATTTGCAGTCTGTCAGGCTAGAAATCGTAAGAGGGAGGGGATTGTTGCACGTAGGCAGTGGAGTTTCTTCAAAAGGAGAGTGGAAAGTTATAATTTCTCAGATCTGTTAAAACTAGGATTGTACAAGGCCTTGGAGAATTGGGCTTTGTGGATTGAGAGTGCAGCAGAGAGAGCATACAACTCTATTCATCGCTTGCATTTCTGGGGTTGAGGAAGCAGCCACGAGAGGGCAGGATCGCTGCAGGGAGGAGAGGAGATGTCCACAGAAAAGGCTTCAGAAACATCTCCAGTTGTTGTTCTGCCTTTAAACACTCTTCTAAATATTAGTCTGGTGTAAAAAGGAATATATTATTAGATGAGCCTCTTGCCTATGCTGTCAGCCATCATACAGTGCAGGCAAAGTTTGCTGCTCTAGGAGAAGCCTCCTGAACTTGTATCTTCAGTGAAATAAAAATTTATTACTTTTACTGCTTTTATCATGCTGGCACTTGAGATTCCTAGTAGGAGCTTGTTGTGTGAGATAATGTAGAATGAACAAGCTAAAAAAAATGTAGAGAAGAGTCTTGACTCAGTGTGTCCCTCTGTTATAAAAGCTTAGCAGCAGTCTGATTTCCCTCCACCCCCACCCCCCCCAGGTCTTCAGCCGTAAGGTAGTCTAGGAAAACTTGCAATTTTTGAGGAAGTTTTGTGGGCAACTTTTGAATCAGGATGGCAGTATTCATCCTTTTGCCCAATCACAGTAGTAGGATGCTCTAAGGGTTGATTTTGGATCTAGTGAAAAACTGAGGCTTGCTTGCAGATGGTCAAGTAAGAAATGGGTAGCTCATGTTAGGGGCATCTAATGCTCTCCACTGTGATTTTTCCCAGAGGTTCCACAACATAAGGGGAGGAATGAAAGTAATAAAGGAGCCCTGATGTGTGCAAAGTGCTCTGTGTACAAAAGAAGTAGAATGTGTGACCTCTAATGATCTGTGTGAGAATAATTATGAAGGTTCCCGACAAAGCTGCTTGTAAGAGGGGAGCTGAAGGGAGCTTTTGGAAACAGCAAGTTGGGTTTACCAAGTTGATCTGTTTTCTAAACGTTTTGTTGTTTAAGTTTGCTTAATGGTCATTTCTAGGAAAACAACACATGCATGAAATTTCAGGAGAGCATGGGTTACTTTGGTAAATGCAGGAAAAATCCAGGGAGGAATTTAAGTGCCTAACTCTGTACCAGAAGTTTAAATCCTGCTGGGGCTTTCTTGTGTAGAGCCTTTTGTTTTGAACAGAATCTGGAACAGAGTCAGTGCATGACTGTGCAGGTGATAGTTGTTGGCAGCCTGTAGAGGGCACTCTAAAAGCTTCATAAATAGCAGGATGAGCAGTGTGAAATTAGAGATGGGTAATTTAAGCAAAAGTCTGATCCGGGCAGCTCTTAAAGTTCCCTGCTCTTTCTTTTACTCGGCAGGTTTCTCTTCTCTCCTTGGTGACATGCAGCCCTCCAACCACAACTACTACATGTACCAGCAGCAGCAACAGCAAGGCCCCTCATCAGTGGGTGCTGCTCCCCCGCTCCACACTCCAACCCCAGAGGGCTGCCCATCCCAAGGGGGAAAGCAGCAGGGTGAAGGTTATGGCCCTCCACCAGTGATGTCCATGCACCCACCTCCAATGCAGCATGGGGGCTACCACCAGCATCAACAACATCACCCGCACTCCCACCCACAGCAGCAGCCACATCAGCACCAGCAGCAGCAGCAGTCACAGGCTTCAATCAACAGTGCTGGCTTTGGTGAGTCAGGACTGATGGAAAGAACAGCTGGGGAAAAGGGAGCAGTGGGGAGGCCCCAGACAGAAATTCCACAAGCGAGCTTTCCCTAAGTAGTGCCTACATTGTGTGTGGAAAAAAGGGTGAAAGCCACTTAAGACTGAAATCTGACAGGGAAATTGCTTCCTTACTGAAGGAAGGGAGGATACACCCACACTGGGTTTGAGATTGTGTTTAGGGATGCAGGATAAAGTCAGAGGCTAAGTGAAAAAGGAGGCACCGCCCATGGTCTTCCAAGGGAAAAAGGATTTCTAGTTACTGTAGCATCAGGCTCTTTGGTGAAGAAGGGCCAAACATTTTATTTTAAGGGGTGGAGGGAAAGGGCAGTCTGTATTGGAATAATGTTGTCCCTGTTTCATTCCAGCATTTCCCCCTGATTGGTGCTCCAACATTGATTCCCTGAAGGAAAGCTTCAAGATGGTAAACCGGCTGAACTGGTCTAGCATTGAGCACTCCCAATTCTCAGGTCAGTGTTGGCCTAGTGACTCAGTGACTAGGCTGTAGTCTAGAATATCTGAGTGCTGTGCCCAGATCTTTTTTTCAATGTAACCATGTCAAGTCCATGGGTTTCTCAGTGACTCAACTCTTTGTAAAATGAGGTGTCCTACTTCATGGGTTCTGCTAAAGACCCTGAAGCACTTGAACATGGCAAGAATTTTGGGCAGGGAGAATTAATGCATAAAAGTGCATCAGAAAGCTAACCGAGATTTTTCCCTCCTACTCATCCCTCCTCTACCTGAGTCAGTGAGACAGTATCCTAGATACAAAGCTCTCAAGGAGTTTTGTGACAGATTCGAAGCAATGAAGTTGGGTTTGTGGGGAGAAGGTAGGATTTAGGGGTGGAAGACAGAAACCCTTTGCAAGGAAGACTACAGTGTGAGTGCTGTCTTTGACACTGTCCTTTGTTCCCTGCAGAGCTGATGGAGAGTCTGCGCCAGGCTGAGCGGAAGAACTGGACGCTGGATCAACATCATATTGCCAACCTCTGTGACTCCCTCAATCACTTCCTCACCCAGACTGGTCAGCTCCCTCATCTGGTTGGCCCACAGCAGCCCCCCCGAATCTCTGATTCTTGTGCCCTGAACAGTGGCAAACAGGAGCAATCCATGAACCAAGGTAATTAGGAGGGAGACTAAAATGACACGTAAATGAAGGCCCAGCTCTGTGAATATCTTAAACTACTTGCTGCCTTGCCAGGCAATGTAGCACTGAGCAACTCAGGGCTGGGCTGTCAGAGCTGTTTGTACCAACTCAGCTTCCTCTGGCTTTAAAGAATTAGGATGTCCTATGTCTGTGGGCTAGACAGACCGTTATTATGTGATGCATACCACTGACAGGCAACCTCTCCAGGCAGAAATACATTTAAAAGGTAAACCCATAAAAGGAGAAGGCGTGGTGGTTTTTATAGATGCCAAACAGAAAAGAATGGCAAGGTAGAGAGATTGCTATTCCAGATGGCAGGAGCAGTAGGAGCTGTAAAGAGCTCTTGCATCCATGTTGGAGAAATACTGACTGGACAAGGCGTAGAAAGATGCACCTTGAGGAGAGCACAGAGGTTATCATGGTCTTTATAGAACTGTGATGGTGTGTGTCATCTAGTACTGAACTAAATGGATAATATTGAGCCAGCTTGTGGTGTTTCTGGATGAAAATTTTTTTCTTTTACAATAATAGAGAAACTCCTGCTGGTTCCAAGAACAAGATCCCTGACCAAGCTATAGCTTGCAGTTAGGACCCAACAGCTGAACATCTCCTCAGTATCCCGTGGGTCTGAGTGAGTTGCTCTGTGGCTGAGCTGCCACCCAGTCAGAGCCAATACAGCTGATCAGAACATTAACAGGTTCTTTTTAAATTCCATTCCCTTCACAGTGAACTCCTATGGTCAACCCCAGCCTCCTCATCTCTTCTCTGGGCCATCTCCTATGTACCAGATTTCCACCCAGGACTCTCCAGGATATAATCGCCCAGGTAAGGGGTGACATTAAGATGTATTATCCCAATGAACATTACAGAATGGGGTCCCAAGGTCTTTGTGCATTTCTCCCAAAGCACTTAGTAATTAAATGGGCACGGAGGGTAGAGAGGGAGCCTGGAATGCAAGAAACCCTCCATTTAGATCTCTGCCATAGCTCTGGCAAGGTTCGGGATTTCAGTGGCCTGATTTCTTTCACTTCAGCCTCACCCTCGGTTGGTTGCTTGAAGGCAACTTTACATGAGAAGTTTCTGTTAATAAAGTCCTTTATGCTCTATCAGCAGTCAGTTGTAAGGAAAGTTAGGGAGGCTGAAACATAACCTCTGCAGAAGCTGCTGTGGAGAGTTTCACAGCAGACCACTTAGAGACATTGGTAGGTGCTGCGTGACAGGGAGAAATTCATGCCAGTAGTGTTTCGTGCCTGTTAGACTGTTGGAAGGGAGAAGGCCTGAATCCTTTATGGGTTTTTTTGCCCAAGGGCCTGCTGTGAAAAAGCATGAAACTTTTTATTCTAACTGTTCTCTTTCGTTTCTCTTTTTTCTTGATTTTGGCTCAGCTCACCATCTGGTCCCTCGGCCTCCAGGGCCTCCTCCAGGTGCCAATGAGGAAATCCCCGATGATTTCGACTGGGACTTGATCACCTAGCGAGTTACAGACTTGATAGCCCGTCCTTTGTGAAGGACGTGGGGGAAGGGGGACATGGGGTGAATGGTGCCAGCACCACCGTCCCCAGCCTCCCTGCCTTGCCTGTATATAGATATATATTCTCTATCTCCGCCAGAGAAGCCACCACAAGATGCTGCCGAAGATAATCCTTCCTTGCGTCCTGTTTTATCTTCTTTTTCTTCTTTTGTTTATTATTATTATTGTTATTATTATTATTATTACCAATAATTGAGCACATCCCTCCCCCTCTGGTGGCCTCGGACGCATCAGATCGGCTCTTTCGTGTTGTGTGGTGCCCTGTGGAGGGCAGAAAGATGGGTCCTTGGTGCCATGAAAAGACCTCGGAAGGCTGAATCCTCGAGTGCATCTTTCTCTGCCTCCGTCATTTTGCGTTTAACAATCCCTCTTTCCCTTCAAGGTGGCCGGTGAATCTGTCATATTGGCCACTGGAGTGAAAGAGCCTAGTGGACCCTGGGAGCCTGTAGTTCTGTTGTTTCATTAAATGTTGTAAAAGTCGGGGGCGAAAGGGACACTGGAGGGGTGATCTTAGCTCTGTGAACTTTCCTCGCACCAGCAGGAAAAACAAGAAAAGGAGTTCCCAAGTACAAAGAGGGTAATCCTTGAGGTAGGGAGAGCTGAGCTGAGCTGGGAGGGCAGACCTGAGCTGGGAGAAAGGAGGATGTATCAGAGATGGTATTTCAGCGGAGAAGCTGGGTTTAAGAATACAGTGCCATGTGTGAGGACTGAGAGAGGGAATCCTGACCTGTTTTCTGCACTGCCTTTTGCAGTCTCCAGGTGAAGCCTACATACCCATTAGGTAAAAGAAACAGTCAGGGGTGTCAGATATGATTCAGCAAATTCTATTCGCCAGAGCTTTTAATTTCACCCCCACCCTTTCAAGCCCTTCAAAATATGTAGTGAGGCTCATAGTTGCATATGCAAATTTGGAAGTTTTCTCCCATCAGTATTTGTTCAGTTGTTTGGCCCTCTGCCCCTCATATTTCTTTGGAGACTGTCCTTGCCCACAGGTTCAAGAGTGCCAGCAACAGGAGTCTTGTTGCAGAGGTGCAAATTCTGTCAGTGGTTCCCACTTTGAATGGGCTAATGGTGGGAAGAGGAAGCTGCTGCTCAAGTGGAGGTGAATTAGGGGACTTCTGGTCAAAGGGCTGGACCCTCTGGTCAAGTAACTGGGAGGCCCTCACAAGTGTTTTTTGTAAGAGATGCATTGGAAGAGAGGACGAAGTGGGGCAGATTTTTAAACTGAACAGCCAAAGAGTGTAGTATAAAAGGGAGGAGAGTGGGTCAGACCCCTTGCAGTTCAGCTGGGGAGATGATGGAATCTAGTGTAAATCCCGAAGGATAAGTTTTGTTAGCACTTGCAAATCGGGAAGGTGGAAAAGGTGCAGGAGCAGGAGTGAGTGTTGAGATGCCTCCTCCCCAAAGCTGTGTCCTGTGTTCCCCTTTTTTCTGGTATGGCTCTGTCTGTCAAACCTCTTGTTTCCTCTTATTATTTTGTAAAGTTTCCCCCTAGCCCTTATTCCCTGTTTACCAGTGAAAGGAACCAAGACGGAAATATTATGGCCGCTTGACAGACCTGGGGCTGGGGAGTAATAACCCCTGCTCTGACTGCAGGAAGATGGGGAACTAGCATTGCTTGTTAATTTGCTGTAGGGATAAACCAATTGGATCTTTGTCAGGGAAGTGGACAGAGTCTCATTGTATGGGGGGGATGGGACTTTTTTTTCTTTTTTTTTTCTTTTTTTTAAGTGTGTGTTTGGGGGGGTGAGTTCGTCATTGAGTGTTTCCAAGAGAAATGAGGAATCGCAGAGCCAACTTCAACATGGAGTCAGCTGTTGTCTCTGCTGCCTCCGGACGGGAATGATACAACTCAGAAGCACATGTGATGGATTTTTGTGGAAAGCGGCACTGGAGACAACCATGAGAGATAACCTCTGGTAGGTGCCAGTTAGTGCTTTGCAGAGGATGTAACCAAGAGCTGGCCCTGTGGAAGTCCAAAGCACCACTGGAAGAAAAACAAACCAAGATGGCTCCTTCTGCGTATCCAAGTGCTCCTCATTTGCATACCTGCGTATTGAGTTGCGCCTCATTTGCATATGTAAATACATGCCGGTCAGTGTGCAAATTAGCCTCGTTCCTCCGCCCTGAGATAGATGTGCGTTGTTACTGGGTGGGAAGGCATGGGGTGGGCAGTGTGGAGTTCTGCAGGGTGCGTGGCCTGCGCGGCCTGCAGGGAGGGGCGGGATGCCAGCCTGTCCCAGAGGAGTTCTGGCACACTGCTCCAGCGTGGTGTGGCCCCCCGTGCTTTGTGTCAGTGGTCAGGGGGAGAGGGGCGTGGTCTCACAAGTTTATTTTTGTGCATGCTTTCTTAATAAAATGAAAAAGTGAATGTTTATGGTTTAACTCTTTTGGTGCCAGTATTGATTATTTTTTCAGCGGCGCCTGTCAGGTGGGCTCTGTTCCCATCTACTTACCTTAGAAACAGAATTCAGGTGTGGACATGTCTAAATGAACAGCCCACACCTATATGTACTTTATGACAGACTTTTTATGATGTTGAAAGTTCTGACAGCTGGCTGTTCTTGGGGTCCTGAGATCAGCAAGTCTTTCAACAAAGGAAGGCTCACAAGGAAGGCAAAGTGAAAACTATACCAATGTTTAGTGGCTGTTTGTCATACCACTTCTTTATCTTACCCCTTTAAGGAAGAAGTAAAACAAAAAGCAAATTTTAAACCAGTTCCTTAGAGTAACTGTTACACATACTTCTGCTTTTCGGGAACATTCAAGCTTGGGAAACACCCCCAAATAGCCTGACTGGACAAAATTTTTATCTTACTCCACCAGAAACACGAGAAGCATATCTCTCTTCTAGAGAGCAAGACGTGACTGTGTCACAACAGGCTAGTTCCCCACCTTCCTGAGGTCAGACTAGAGGTCAACACTTTTCAATTCTGAGGTTTTACCAAATGGCTGATAGTCCAGCAGCCACCTAATCTGGTTCATCAATGACTGCAGTTGCTCAAATTCTGCTCATGTGCCATCTTAAAATGCAGCAGGTACATTTGGATAATGTTGGACTACTTCCTGAAAGGAAGATTTGGGACTCCAGTGGTGGAGGAAGTGCTGGGGAGACAGAGAGTATATGCTAACAAACATAGGTACAGCATGTGCACTGGACCTGTTACTACTGTACTGCGATGTATTTGCCGGGGCAAAGAAACATCTTGGGCGTCTACCAGAGCACAAAAGTCAGTTCAATGCAGCTGACTGGGGCAAGTGATGTTCTAATGCACTGCTGTAAGAAAATACAGCACCACCCTCTAGGGAAATCTTCAGAAAAAACCCCTCAGACACCAAGTATAGTCAAAGGAGAGGAAAGATGGGATGACAGATTCCAAGGAGAGACATCAAAGTTAGTTTCATCTGCAGTTTATCAGATACAGATGTAGAATGTAGACACATGCAAATAACTCTAATGACATTCTTATCTAGCAATTCAGAGGTTAAACTACGTGATCCCACCACAAATCATTCTGCAAGCCTGCTTTCTTTAAATACTGTGTCTCCTGCTTCACCAGAGTCTTCCCTCAGAAGACCTCTTGGTACTTCCAACCTCCCGTCTCTTAGAGTATAGGGTATAAAAGGGGTTAGCTGTTCTGATCTGAACCATCTCAGTGCCCTGTGTGTGGATCTGCAGATTAATAAAATGTGTTGGAGCAAAAAAAAGCTGTTAAGTGGATAATGAATGATGTGGAGGACCATAGCTTGCTCTTTCTACAGTGGTGATCCAAGTCCTGCGTTACACTGTGCTGCTAACGTCCTTCTCGGTTGAAATCTTGCTTCTGTCAAGAGAGTAAGGAGTCGAATGTGTTGGTTCCTCAGTAAAGGCACCTTCCAAGATTCCTTGCACTGATTGCCGTGCCTTTGCCCTAAAGTCCCGTCCCACAAAAACATAGAGCAGGGGGTTGATGCAGCTGTTGGCATATGCGAGTCCTGTAGAGAGGTGATCCCAGAGGATCAGTGACCCCCTCAGTCCTGTTCCAAGAGTAGGTACAAGGGACAGAATCCCAACTACATGGTATGGAGCCCAACAGATGAAGAATGCAGCTACCACGAGTACAATTGTTCGCAGCATCCTGCTGCGTGGCTTATGAAACTGATTTGCACGCATTCTGAAAGCAATAAGGGCATAGCAAACTGCCATTATGCTAAAGGGGAGTACAAAGCCCAAGATGGCCCTACTGATGTTTATTACCACTAAGGGAAGCGGTACAGAATAATCACCTTCATAGAAATTTCCCCATGAGTCATTACCATTGTAGGCTAAAGGTGAGTATTTTTCCAGTAACTCGTTTACAGAATCATCCATATAATCTAGCACTTCATCATCTCCAAAACTGTACCCACACTCAGTTTTGCCATCGTGCGTACCGGTATCACGGTAGTGGAAGACAGGACAGCAGAAAATGAAGGCCAGGATCCAAATGCCACCGCATATTAGTGATACAGATTTCACTGTTCGATGATTTTGACACCAGACGGGTTTCACCACAAGGAGGCACCGGTCAATGCTGATGGCCATGAGTAGGAAGATGCTAGTAAACATGGTGAAGATTATGACTGATGGAATGACTTTGCAGAGGAACCAACCATACGGCCAGTGTTCATGGAGAGCCAGGTGAACAACAGAAAACGGCAAGGACAAGCAGCACATAAAGTCAGCCACAGCGAGGTTTAGGAACCAGACAATGTTCACAGACCTCTTCATTTTCAGACCAGCTACCCAGACCACCAATGCATTGCCTGGGATACCTATGATGAAAACGATGATGAAGATAGCAATGGAGACAATGGATTCTGATGCATAATACACAGCATCCTGTTCATGTGAACTGCTATTATCCAGGAGTCGAGGCATTCTGTAGCTATAAAACAGAAAGCAAATTAGTAGGCAGTTCTGAGAAGAAGAGCCAGATCTTCATCCTTTAGTCATTAATTGAATTGTTTATAAAATCCCTGTTAACTAAGCCCTTGCCAAACCAATGAAGACAGTTGTGTTGCTGAAAGGTCCCTAAAAGCATTACCAGAATGCAAGGAAACTGCATAGGTAAGCTGAATACAGCCTGCAGAAGAAACTGAGGAGACATGAATAAGACAACCCAGACTGATTCTGTCTTAACCTCTATTATGCCAGTATCTAAATGCCAGTCAGGGACTGTTGTGTGCAGGACTAAATATCAATATTATTAAAAAAAAAATCTGGATCATAGAATCGTTTTGGTTGGAAAAGACCTTTAAGATCATTGAGTCCAACCATTAACCTAGCACTCCCAAGTCCACCACTAAACCATAGAATCATAGAATCATTTAGGTTCAAAAAGACCGTTAAGATCATTAAGTCCAACCACTAACCTAACACCATGAAGTCCACCACCATGTCCCTAAGAGCCATGTCTACATGTCTTTTAAGTACCTTCAGGGATGGTGATTCAGCCTATTCCAATGCTCGACAACAATTTTGGTGAAGAAATCTTTCCTAATACCCAATTTACACCTCCGCTGCCACAACTTGAGGCTGTTTCCCTTCGTCCCATCGCTTGGGAGTCTGACACCCACCCCGCGACAACCTCCTTCCAGGTAGTTGTAGACAGCGATAAGGTCTCCCCGCAGCCTCCTTTTCTCCAGGCTAAACAACACCAGTTCCTATGAGCAGCTGCTCCTCATAGGACTTGTACTCTAGACCCTTCACCAGCTTCATTGCTGTTCTTTGGCCATGCTCCAGCACCTCAGTGCTCCTCAATCTCTTTCTTGCGTAAGATATAGTCTAAATGTGGAGTGATGCATAAGTGTTAGAATTGCTTCACCACAAAGAAAATAAGATAAACAGTTGTAGCAAACATTGTAGTTTATTACTTTTTGGTAACAATTGCTAAGAGGCTTTTAGGTGAAGGTGACCTGCAAGGAAAGCTATGATAGAAGTCACTGGAAGGCAGCTGGGGGCTTAACAAAATTCTAGCAAGTTTGTTCCATTTCCTGTGGTCTTGCTTATATATGCAGAAGCAACTTTTATACGGACAACTGGAGAACAGTGCTGCAAGAGCTGAATCTTGCTGCCTCCCCATATAGCTACAGAAGATGTCATGAAGAGGACAGGGAATCAAGGGCTGCTGTAAAGATAGTAATACAAATCGTACTTCAAAGCAAACCGAGGGATGAATCAATAACAAAATAGTGCCCACACTGTATTTTCAAGAGTGCTAAAAGGGCTGCTATGTGGTTATGAAGATGGAAGGGGGAACTGGAGGGGGGGGGAGAGGTTTTCAGGAGTGAAGAATAAGAAATTGCAAGTTGAAAAGGAAAGCAGAATTCTGCAGCTCATTATACCTACCTGAGTGAAGCAGATATTTCGTTGTGTCAGGGAGCAAGAACCATCAGTCCTGTCTCTGGAGTGAATGAAAAAAGAAACTCACATAACAATTTTAGGAACTGCTTTTTCCCTCTACGTGCATGTGTGTGCTAAGTACATTCTTTCACCCGGAAAAGGCTTAGAATGACTCATATTTGAAGTTCCAGATATAGCAAAGTTAAACCAAAAGAAGCTGTCCCAACACCATCAAAATAATGAAGTTCCCCAAGTCAAAGAATAATAGAAAGTGAGGGAACGACAGGCACAGACATATACTGTACTATAGTTTTTATAAGACAACTGAATCAGATGTCTTGCCTATTAGTATAACACTGACCTTTGCCTGATGTAATTCATAATTCCAAACTCTGCCATGCCACCATCAGGTGTCTGATCTGTTGTTTTGTAGCCACTTCCATGTTTTCTCACATCAGCACATTCACCTAGCTAATCCGATTTCTTGAATTCTGATCGAACCAGATCAGCTTCTGTCCCAGCTTGAGACGGTTTAGTTCGCCAGATACAGAACATTGTACTCAGCAAACTATAGTTGGTTATGTCAAAGGGATTTTAATCTGATTTTTTACTTTTCAGGGTGTTTAAAGTTTGATTTTTTTTTTTAAAGAAGGAACTTGACTGATGAAAAGTTAGAAGTGGTTAACTGAAATGCTGATAGCACAAAATGTGGCAAGGCTATAAAAAGAAAAGACATCTAGGGCAAGGCATTTCAAGTGTGCAACAATAGAGTTCCCCCTCACCCCTCCTAGTTTGGGAAATCAAGACTGCTAGGAGAAATTACAAAGACCAGACATACAAGAATCAGACTCAGTATTTTGGTTTTCATCTGGAAAATGAACCAGAATAGAGTGGAGTTCTGCTCCTGAGCATGTCTCCTGAAACACTAAAATGCTGCCTCCAACATAAACCCCATGAAACCAGAAAGAGGAAGGCAGGCCAGGGCTGGGCTGTACCCTCAAAAATGGACAGGCTGTCAGTAGCCTGCCAGGAAAATTCCTCTAGCTGCATCTTATTCTCAGCTGCCATCTCTCCTGGGGGACTCCTCAATCCCAGACAGAAAGTGTTGATAGGAGGGTTCTCCTATTGGCTCCTGTCGGCCAAGAAACGCGCAGCCTTTTCAGCACCATGTGACTCACTAGCTCTAGCCAAACTCCTTTGCAAGAAGGTCCTCCTCCACTAGCTGGCCAGCTCTGATTCCTCCCAGTTAAAACCTCTCCCCTGCAGCCAACCTTGACACAGCAAGCGCTTTATCTTTAGTCCAGCCAGCTCACCCTGAACAGTAATGAGATGATGTGGTACCTTTCTGTATAGGTTTCCAGATCGACAAACCTTTTAAGCAGTTTGACTAGTGAAGTGTTTTGCACCTCAGCATAAGGGGCCTAATGATGTAGACGCTCAAAGAAGATGGAGTTAAAAAAGGTATTTTGTAACTTTCATAAAATGGTTACTTAGATCAGACCAGACCTTTGACTTGCAGCTTTGATGGTAATCCCAAATCACCACACCGCATTCTTTTCTTCTCTTCTGGATCTCTCCCTTCCCCTCATGATAAACAGAATGAGTTAGCTTAGAAAGGCTCTAATTTACAGCACCACTGAACAGTTGAAGTTGGAAGACTGTCTGGAGACTGTCTAGCCCAACCTCACTGCTCAAAGCAGGGTCAGCTAGAGAAGATTGCACAGGACTGTGTCCAGTTGGGTTTGAGCATCTTCACAGAAGGAGACCCCACAAACTCTCTGGGCAACCTGTTTCAGTGTTCAGCCACCCTCACAGTAAAAAACTGGTTTATTGTGTTCAGATGGAACTTCCTGTGTTTCATGTTGGGCCCATTGCCTCTTGTCCTGTCACCAGGCACCGTTGAGAAGTCTGGCTCCATCTGCATTAAACACTCCCATCAGATATCTATATATACACAACTGTAGAGATCTAGAAAGATGTATAGGTATGTAAGATCTCCCTGACCCTTCTCTTCTCCAGGCTGAACAGTCCCAGCTCTCTCAGTCTCTCCTTGCATGACAGGTGTACCAGGCCCTTAACTACCTTAGTGGCCCTCCACAAGTTTCATTCCACTATGCCCATGTCTCTGTAGTACTGGGGAGCCCAGCACCGGACGCAGCGCTGTAGATGCGGCCTCGCCAGTGCTGAGTAGAGGGGAAGGATCCCCTCACTTGACCTGCTGGCAACACTCCTCCTCATTTAGCCCTGCCAGCTATTAGCATTTTTTTGCTGTGAGGGTGCATTGCTGGCTTATGTCCAGCTTTTTGTCCACCAGGACTACAACATCATCATTCTCTGCAAAGCTGCTTTCCAGGTGGTAAGCCCCCAGGATGTATTAGCGCATGGGGTTGTTCCTCCCAAGCTGCAGGACTCTGCACTTCTTGTTGAACTTCATGAGGTTCCTGTCTCCAGCATGTCCAGGTTCCTCTGAATGGTAGCAGAGACACGTGGTGCACTCCTGCTAGTTTTGTATAATCTGCAAACTTGTTGAGGGTGCACACTGCTTCATCCTCCAGGTCATTAATGAAGAGTTAAACAGTACTGGAACCAGTGTCAGCTGCAGCCAGACACCACCTGTGACTGGTCTCCAGCTGGACTTAGTTCTGATGACCAGTCTCTGAGCCCAGCACTTCAGCCACTATTCAATCCACCTCACTGTCCACTTTCCACAATAACAGGTTCTCAATACTGGGAACAGTGTTCCCATCAGACGTTTTGCCAGGGCATTTTCAGTGAAGGAAGCACCATTTGAAATAGTATTTGGACTATTTTGTAAAAATGCTTATCTTGGGATTAACCTTTAAGTTATCTAATGAGTCGTTTTGTGAGACTGGTTTCTCCTGTACCTTTTGTGTAGAGAAGGAAAATTCCAAATGTTGGGCCCATCCATTAAGTACATTCCTGAACAATGCCCTATTCTTTTCCTTAAATAAGCAAAGCAAAAAACAAGACAAAAGGCCAAATGATTCTTCTGCATGGTTTATTATCAGGCTACCTAAGGATTGGCATGAACTGTGCATTTTACCTTATTTGTGTAGGACTTTTTATTTGTATACCTCTTATGGTTGAACACTGTGGACTTCCAGCCAAGATTTCTGTTGTCCCTTGGCTTTCATTAATTCAATATTTCTGTGTGGGAAGAATATACATCCTCCATTGCTTTCGTAGTCTGATTTAAAGTACGTTCTCCTTCACTATTTCAACCTCACTGCTTAATCCTTTAAAAAAAAATAAATAAAAAATGTTAGCTCTTATTGGCAGTGCTTTGTATTTTCTTGGTCCAGAGATGCCTGTTTGAAAGAGACAGAAGAATGTTATGTTCTCTGCTGATTAAATCTCAAAGGAATTGAATGGGAGATGTACTCCTGGTGTCCTGGTGCTTCTTGTGCATCTTTCCTCCTGTGCCTTATTGGTTGGCCCTTTGCCACTATCTCTTCTTACATGCTCTCCTTGTGGAAGAACTGTAGGAGGATTGTGGCACACTGAATGACAGCACAATAAAGAGGCAGGCAAAATTTAATATTGCTAATTGTGAACTACTGAATTTGGAAAAGCAACTGTAACTATACATACAGAGCGATGTACTCTAGATAAGTTACTACCATTCAAAGAAAGAACTCAGCAGTCATTGAAGGAAGTTCTATGAAAAATCATGTCAATGCGCAATGCTATTCAAAAGGTAAATATAACAGGAAGTATTCAGCAGCTTCTTGAATATTGAATGCTGTGGCGGTCCTTGATCTTAAAAACAATTATAGAATCGAAAATGATACACAAATTGATGACTAGAGAGCCATGGCTCAGAATGGCTTCTTTAGGTGGACAAGCTAAATAGAGAACACCTCACCCTGGGAAAGAGGCATCTAAGTGGCAGTATGAGAGACACATGGAGAAGGTGACACATGAATTCTTATAGCACAAGAACTAGGAGATAGCAAATGAAATGATCAGATAGAAGTCTGTGAACAAAAAAATTACACTTTTTCATATTGCACATTTAGATTCATCATGCCAGGGATGATATGGGTAACCAAAAGTATAAATTCAAAAAAAGCAATTAGATGAATCCATAGAAGGAAAGCCTATAAAATATTGCTAACAAAGGCACACCAAACCTCTAGCCCACAAAGCCCTTAGGCTACAGATTGCTAGGCTCATATACTAGGAAAGTGTTGTTTTACAGACTTTATTTAAGCAGCTCTGTTCTTCTCCAGGGTGTTCCTCTCATTAACCTCCTCACCTTAACTCTGGCAGTCTGGCAACCACCGTAACACTGACATATCGCAAGCAGGGAGGCAGAGCCTTCTTTTACACTGTAGCATACATCTGCATCAAGCATCAGTGCTGTGTATTTGTACTAGCTCTTGCGAAGGCTGCATAAAAGGGTTCAAATCTCTCTTCCCTGGCAGGTGTCTGTTCGCCCCAGCGTTGCAGCACTGCAGGGCACCCACACAGTATAGGCCTCTGCTCCCTGTGGCATCAAGATCTGCCACAAAGCAGACTGTGTCAGCCCCTCCCTCCCACTGCAGGGAGGCAGAGCAAGCTGGCAGAGGGAAAGGGGAAAAGGAAGCTGCGCATTTACGTCATTCCATATCTGTTTAAGTACTTAGATTGAACTAAGTCATGTTTCTGTGTCTCTACTCATACAGCTGTCAACACCACTTGTGGGGAAAACTAGATTAGTAACATTTAAATATGCTAGCTAAATTACAATTATCCTACTTTGTTATCCATTCTGTCCTTGGCTTCAAAATAGCTTCACTTACCAGATCTATGGAATCAGCAGCACAGACTTCCTTTCTTTGTTTCAAAGTTTTTCTGCACCAGGCACTGTCAGAGATACAATGCTGGGCTAGTTGGACACTGGACCTGACAGGACAGCTTGTTTGACTGCTATGATTGCAGTTCATTACCACCCTGTTCCACTTACCTCTAGAAACAGCAAGAAACAAATCTTCAGATGCCGTTTCAGCTCTCACTGCATTAACTAACACTATTCCACACCAGAAAAAAATAATTCCTCAAACTTAGGGCTGTTTCATTCACATTTTGCCTTACCCTCAGCAATAAAGCATGCTCACTCTGTCTTCCACGGATAGCTTAAATTACTTCCCAGCACAATTAGCTCATGCTATGCACACCCCTGGCTCTGTGGATATATAACTTCGTAACTTTTCTTACACTTTCAGTTTTCAGAGCAAACGTTTAGTACTGTTAAGAGGCTCAATCACAGGCTGTTTACTGCACAGCAGTATACTTCAACACCAGTCTTCACTGGGAAGTCACTATTAAAAAAAGAGCAGTTTAAATGCTACTGGGCTTTATCTTATCATATTTGATAAATAAACTAGTATTTATACACTTATTTTAGGCACATTTCTGGGAAGCCACACTCCTGAAATTAACCTTTATGTAGCAGGCATTTTCACCACTTCGAGCCGCAAAACTTGTAGTAGTTTGTGCTGTGTCTTCTCTTTGGTTTGCTGCTTTACTAAAGGCCTCCTGATCCCAGCACCACAGGCCACAGGCAAATCCACTTTTGCTTAAAACCCAAGCTTTGACCCAAAGCTGCACAGAAGAAAAACAGGAAGGGAAGCGCCCAGGCCCACTGCCGAGGGCGCACACAGATCCACAAATCCCCCCGGATATTCGTGTGGCGGCACAAAACAGAGCCCCACGTTTCGGCACGGCCTAGTCGCGGTTTCCCAGCTCTCGGCCGTAACACCGGTGCCACCACAGCCTGGAGCCCGCGTCCTGTGTCCCCCGCCCACGTATGGGGCTGGTGGGCTGCTGCCAGCTCCAGGCCTCCCCAGCACTGAGGGCGCGCACCCGGCCGCCCCAGGAGCGCGTTACCCCACCCGGCTCTGCCCGCTCTCGGCACAGCTGCGCCCACGTCCAGGATGGCGCCCCGTGGCACTTCATCAGCCCACACCAAACACGTCCGCGCCAGTGCCTGCGAGGGAACTTCCAGGGTCCAAGATGGCACCGACGCCCACCGCGGTGTCAGAACTGGCTCCAAGATGGCCGCCACCTCACCGCCCCCGCGCTTTCCTGCCAGGATCCAAGATGCCTTCCTCCACGCCTTCGACGCGACTTGCTTCCTGCCTGCCCGGTCGCCTGTAGGCGGTGTCTGGCCCCATCAAAGATGGCGGCCGGAAGCACCACCGGTTATTAGGCTCCGAGCTCTCGCTCCTCGCTGGGTTGTTGGGGTTCGCGGCTGAGATGGCGGCGGCTGAACTGGAGTATGAGTCCGTTCTCTGTGTGAAGCCCGATGTCAACGTCTACCGTATCCCGCCGCGCACCTCCAACCGCGGTACCACACCGCANTCGCCGGTAGCCTGTGCCTGAGAGCGGGAGCCTTCCCTCTGTCCTGTGGAGGAGGAGGGGCTGTTCCGTTAATCGTGTGCAGGAGGTGAGGGCACCTGAGCAACTTGCTCTTCAAGCAGAGCTGATTTCTGCTCCCAATTTGCCCGGTTCCCTAGGATGCAAGTCTGGTGTGGTGTAGTGGCATGCTTGGCATGCTGAATTTGGTCTGTTGGCTCTTGCAGTAGTGGGGAGGAAGCCAGAAGGAGTTCAGCATGATTCTTAAGAATGAGATTGCAGGACCAGGAGTTAGAAATGCCTTCTGTCTCCTTAGCTGAAATCAAGGGAGTGCAACTTTGTGAGCTGTGCCTGCAGACTTTCAAGAGAAATGGGGTGTCAGTGGTATTTGCTAAACTTGGCAAATACTGTTGCTGCTGTGAATGCTGCTTCTGGCGACAGGTGTTTGTTTCCAGTTGTAGAATCCCATAGGTTGGGGTTCGTTTTTTCTCTCCCCTTCCATTTTTCCATTCACAGCAGTCTGTAGCAAAGAGTTTGATGGGCTAGTCAAGATGGCTGTGTGTATGATGTTTCATCTAGTGTAAGCTAGTTGGCTGTAGATTCAGAGGTACCTGATGTTATTTTACGTCGACAGAGTAGAATAATGGAGTGGCTTTTCAGCATGCTATTAATTAATTTTTGTGGTCTTCCTGATGCTCACAAGTTACTTATGAGTTGCTTTTGGGTTTACCGTTCCAAGTGAGTTTCTGGGTTTCGGTCTCCCCTCTTCTGCACGCTTATAAAGGTAAAGACAGAGTTGGTGTTCTCTGGACTGTATCTATTTCCCTTTACCCAGGAGAAAGAGAGGTCAGTTAGAGCCATGTGGCAGCAGGGGAGAGGAGCTGAGATGACATATATTGTTTGGGAAGAGAAGTGGAATAAGGCAGCTGCAGGTGTTGAAGGTTTTGGAGCAGAGACTTTTGCTGAGATGGTTGGGCAGAAGTGGAGGCGTTGATGTGTGGTCAGTGAACAGTTGCTTTTATTTTCAGGGCATCTGACTGGAAACTGGACCATCCAGATTGGACAGGGCGGCTCCGTGTCACCTCCAAAGGCAAAACTGCATACATAAAACTGGAGGATAAGGTTTCAGGTAAGGGAAAATCTGTGGCTTGGCAAGACTGTGCCTGATTGCTGCTTATGAGCCTGTGCTTCTAAGCCTGCTCAGAGCTATGAGTGGCAGTTCTGGCCATGCTTCAGCAAGTGGTTGCTCTCCTTAACACCCGATTCTTTTTCTGCAGGAGAACTCTTTGCCCAAGCTCCTATAGATCAATACCCTGGCATTGCAGTAGAGACTGTGACAGATTCCAGTCGCTATTTTGTCATTCGAATCCAGGATGGGACTGGTGAGTTGAGGGGTCATGTATGTGCCAGGTGCTAGGGTGGAGGAGACCTAGCCTGGTGGAGCTGGGTGTATGCCAGGTGGATTGAAATGGTGTTGGGAGTGCTGAAAGGGCTAGGTAGTGTGCCTGGAGGGGCAGGAAGGCAAGGTTAACAGAGGAGGGTTCTCTACACTGCACAGAGTCCAGGGGCTGGGAAGGAACATTTAGTTTCTGAGAGTGCTGCATGGGAAGAAGGGTGCATCCTGAAGGCTAGGAACAATGAAATGCTGTGAGCTGCTGGTGTCCAGCTGCATGTGTGTCAAGAGGGAGGTAGCACAGAGTGGTTTAGGAGAAGCATAAGGATTTTGGAGTGAATGAACACAAGGGCCCATTTACAGGGCACCTCCAGTGACTCCTCCTGTCTCCTTGCTAGGACGAAGTGCTTTTATAGGCATTGGCTTCACGGATCGTGGTGATGCCTTTGACTTCAACGTCTCTTTGCAGGATCACTTCAAGTGAGTTGTGCGTTTCTGGAATGTTGTTTTTCCTCTGGTCTGTAGAACATGATGGGTGGTGGTGCATGTTCATTTAGCGTAGGCTTCCTTCGGATCGTTGTGAAGCCCTGCTCTGGCTCCATCAGGGACACTTGAGTGTGCAGCCAACTGTTAACGCAAGCAGAGAGTCCTGCAGGGTCAGATCTGTAAGTCTTAAGCTTAGGTCCTGTGATGCTACCAGTGCAGTGTTAGTCTCTTGGGTTTGTGGCAGTCCCAGCTGTTTGCTGTACTACAGTGGGAGTAGGGAGGTAGGTGGTTTATTAAGGCAAGGTAGTTCTTTGGTGGGGTGGAGAGAGGAACCATGCATTTTGCTGAAACTCTGTTCCCCTTTGCCATGGGGTCTTATGTCTTCCCCTCTTCTTTTTAGATGGGTGAAGCAGGAGACTGAGATCTCCAAGGAGTCCCAGGAAGCTGACACACGTCCGAAATTAGACTTAGGGTTTAAGGAAGGACAGACCATCAAACTGAACATCGGGGTAAGCTGCCCAGTTTACCATCTTTCTTCTTCTGGATATGCCAATGGAGACTATTCCTCACTTGTCCTTTCTTCTTATACAGAACATGACGACCAAGAAAGCAGGAGCAGCCAAGCCCCGTGTGTCTGGATCAGGGGGCCTAAGTCTGCTGCCACCCCCACCAGGAGGCAAAATTGCAGTCCCTCCAATACCACCCCCTTCTTCCACAGCCATTGCCAATCACGTCACACCACCACCTGTGCTGAAATCCAGTAATGTGAGCGGTGCAGGTAAACATTAGCATAGAGCAATCTGACAGACACTAGTAGGTCTATAGAGACGATTGAGGCCTGCTTCAGGGAACTGGTTCTCAGTGTAGTGCCAGCCATGCCATGTAAGACATGATGTGTCCTCAGGGCTTTGTTCTCTTTGACCCGAGGATCTCCACACTTGTTTAATAATACGTCCTTGCAAGGAGGACAATGTTGTAGCTCCCATCCTTGCAAAAGGAGAAACCAGGCGACTTGGTCCAAACGACCTGGGGAGGAGTGGGTATGCAATTTAGATAGTTGGCTTTTTCTGAACTTTTATGTGCTTTAGGGGCAGTGGCAGAGCTGTGTAGGGTGTCCAGAAAAGTACTGCACAGTCACTTGCTTTCTGCAGAAAAATACAGAGAGACTTGTGGTTGTTGTTGAAAGATGTTGTTGAAAAGCCCTTCCTGAGTGGCTTTGAATAGGGAGACAGGAAGCTTTAGTATGAGCTGCAGAAAGAGGTGCAAAGGATAGTGGGATTGTTAGCATAATGGGTTATTTTAAAAATATGTATCTAATTTTATAGAATATTTATATATAAAAACAATAAAATATATAAAAATATATATATTGAACTTCATATATATATATGAAGTTCAGCAGTGCCAAGTGCAAGGTCTTGCACCTGCAGCGGGACATTCATCAGTATCAGTACAGGCTCAGGGATGAATGGATTGAGAGCAGCCCTGCAGACAAGGGCTTAGGGATGCTGATGGATGAAAAATTGGATATGAGACAGCAATGCATGCTCACAGCCCAGAAAGCCAATCGTATCCTGGCTGCACCCAAAGAAGCGTGGCCAGCAGGTCGAGGGGGGTGATTCTCTCCATCTGCTCTGCTCTCCTGAGACCCTGCCTGGAGTACTGCATCCAGCTCTGGGGTCTCCAGTACGAGAAAGACATGGACCTGTTGGAGCAGGTCCAGAGGAGGACTACAAAAATGATCTGTGGGATGGAACACCTCTCCTGTGAAGAAAGGCTGAGAGAGTTGGGGTTGTCCAGCCTGGAGAAGAGAAGGCTCCAGGGAGACCTGATTGTGGCCTTTCAATATATGAAGGGGGCTTAGAAATAAAACAGAGATAGACTTTTTACCAGGGCTTTTAGTGACAGGACAAGGGACAATGGTTTTAAACTAAGAGACGGTAGATTTGTGTTGGATATAAGGATGACATTTTTTACTATGAAGGCAATTAAACACTGGAACAGATTGCTCAGAGAAGTTGTAGGTGCCCCATCACTGGAAGTGTTCAAGGCCAGGTTGGATGGGGCTTTGAGCAACCTGGTCTAGTGAAAGATGTCCCTGCCCGTGGCAGGGGGTTTGGAACTGGATGATCTTTGAAGGTCCCTTCCAACCCAACCCGTTCTGTGATTCTATAACAAAGAGGTTGCTGCAGTCTTATGCATGCTGTACTCACTTTTAGTGTGACCACACAGAGGTGTCTGGAGAGCTGATGATACTTTTGTGAAGGCAAAGACTTTAGCAGTACTGTACACAGATCAGACAGAAGAAACCATAAGCTTTGGGATAGGGCTGGGCTCCTGTGTGTGATTTGTACTGTTAAGGTGATGCCTGCTTGGCAACTGTTAGGATTGCTGAGCTTCGGCTGAGTCCAGGCCTTATTTCTACTGGGAGAGGTAATATGTCACAAACCTACCAGTTAGTATGCTAGGTGGAGACTGAATAGTTCTTGAAGATGATGTACTCTTGTAGTAGGAGCTGGAGGCTCAGTGCACATCCAGCTAAAGGAGCTGCTGTTATAACAAAATCCTGAAGAAGTGTAACTTCCTTCTTCTGGAGGGAGAGCTGAAGTTCCTTCAAAGGTTGTTTACCCCGGCATCCAGCAGTTTTGTAAGGTGACAGTTTAAATGGCTGTGGGGGTTTTCTTCTTGATTAGCTTGATATTTTATGTTTTTTCTTCTGCCTTAGATATTCTGTTAGACTTAGATGCTCCTGCTTCTGCATCCAAGGCACCAGCATCAGCTACCACAGACCTCTGGGGAGACTTCAGCACCGCATCCAGGTAAACTGTGGTGAAGGGAACTGCACACAAGAAGTGTAGTGTCCTGATGGGCACTGGAAGAGCCATAAGTTAATAAGTCTTACTGGATCTGTTCCTTTGATTGTCCTTTCTTTATTTCAGTGCTGTTCCCAATCAGGCTCCTCAGCAGTCCAACTGGGTCCAGTTCTGAATGGTCAAGGCAGTGGAATGGGACAAACTGATGACTAAGAGGCTGTAGAGGCACCAAATGCGATCAGAGTGGGGAAAACCTCTCCAGTCTTCAATCAAAAACGAATTGGGACAATCCTTCCTTTTTAAACAAGATCTTCACTTCAGTCAAAGCTTACTGTTTTTGATCCCACAGTGAAATCACTGAACCTAAAGAGAACATACTGACTCCTCACAAGGTGGGCAAGGAGGAGAGAGGTAGCCTCATCTCTTCCACCCGCTTGCCATTGCATGGTACATCCTAGCTCTTTTCCCGCATCTTTCCATACAGGGAAAGCAAGAATCGTGAAGAAGGTGGGTACAGGAGGAGGCTGGGTAGGTGCCTCTGGGTTCCTTGTCCTTTAAATTGTCTCTGGTTAGACCGTTGCTTTTTGTGGCTGCTTTCAGCAGTGACTCAAGTCTCTGCAGCTTGGCCTGTAGTGCTGAGAGCAGCTGCATTTGGCTGCAGCTTGTAAATGGAAGCTGTAAGCAGATAGGTCTTGTCTCAGTGCAGAACCCTTTTTGGTTACTTCTGTCTGTGGTGAGGAGTGAACCTTCCCATACATGCACTACTCTTCCTCTCTTTGGTGCAGTTCTTGATATTGCTGGATGTTCCTGAACTCTTGTGGAGGAGTCATGCAAGTCCTTGAGCAGACCTGCTGCCATTGTGCTGTAGCTCTGGGTGGACACTCCATCTTGAGGCTCCTGCTTTGGCTTGCAGGTTCACTGGAGGAACTTCTGTCCTTTCTCCCTCCTGCCTCATGCAAAAGCCTCATTGTCATTGAGCTGTTTTAACTGGAAATTGCTTTTTTAAAAAAAAAAAGCCTGTTTTTATAATTTAGTAGTTACTTGCACTAGATGACAACCAGCTAATCCCACCACTCAGCATTTCATGTTCCTGCATCAGTATCCTGAGCCTTGGCCTTGTGTTGTGAATTGGCACTGTGTTACAAGTATTGCATATCCATGCCACAGTGAGAACTATGGTGGGACAGTGGGATTATTCTCTGGTGAAGGGACAATCTCATTCCCCTCTTCAGCTCACACTTATTTGGGCAGGAAATGTATAGTAAGCCCAATCTTGAGAACTGTATTAGCGAAGTTCTTCCACCTGTGTTCCTTCTTGCGGCTTTTCTTGTGAGCCTAACTTTCTAGGAATGTAAGCTGGTTATTATAACTTGGATTTTTTTTTTTTATTTTTAATGTGCCCCAAACCCCCACTATTTCCTGTGTGGTTTAGTGGGTTAGAAAGAGGTAGAATGCCCTGCTGGTCTCTTTGGGAGAGGTTTCCTAAGTCCCTTTGATCTGGACACTAGTCCATCTTCAGCAGCTATGGATGTGATCTGAGGTGTAAGTCTGCTGACTGCTCTGGGCAAAACCCATGGGGAGGCTGGAAACCTCACAATGCTACCCTCCGTGCTAGCTGATAAGACAAAACACTAGCTGGGAAGGTGGTCTCAATGACTTTTCTATAGCTGTACACAGTTACTAGAACGACTAGGGTTTTCGTACTTCACTGGAAGTAGTCTTCCTGATTTGAACGCTCAGCCAGCAGCAACACTTTTGTAACTGGGATACGCTCTGCTAGCACACCTGCACAATTAAATTTTTTCCATTTAGGCAAAGATTTCCTGGTGAGGCTTTTAAGAGAGTAGTTGCTGTATGCACCTTGTACTGGCAAAGGTCTCTTGTCCTTTTTGATTCTTTCTACACTGAGGGCATTTTGGAGACAAAGTTTCACTTAGACCATCCCTCTGGGAAGCAANGCAGCAACACTTTTGTAATTGGGATACGCTCTGCTAGCACACCTGCACAATTAAATTTTTTCCATTTAGGCAAAGATTTCCTGGTGAGGCTTTTAAAAGAGAGTAGTTGCTGTATGCACCTTGTACTGGCAAAGGTCTCTTGTCCTTTTTGATTCTTTCTACACTGAGGGCATTTTGGAGACAAAGTTTCACTTAGACCATCCCTCTGGGAAGCAAAGTTCTTGAAAATAAAGCTGCTGCAGTTCTACTTGTGGAATTGGGGACCAAACTGCTCTTGGATGTACTTAAGTAGTCATTTAATCCTGATCCCCTGGCTCTCTTGGTGTTCCACCTGCCACCCCTCCCCCACGTCCATAGGCACCCCTGCGGTCTCATTGTACTTACTAAACTCCCTGCCTTCTCTGAATTTGTGGGTGGCTATAATCTGCTGGCGAAGTCATGGACTCTGCTGATTGGCTTTGTGTTTTTTTTTTTTTGTTCAAAACATTGTGAGGTCCTGTCATTTCAACTATGTATCAGTTCCCCAAACCAAGGAAGTTCACGGCACCAACTAACAACTAACTAGGAGCCTCTTCTGTATTGTCTTAGCATTCTGGAGATAATATATTGTGTATTTGAAAAGCTGAAGAAGCAAAAATTAAAGATATATGTATATAAAGCATAAGATGTACTGGTGCAAATGGTAATTAAACAAGTAATATTGGGGAAAAGAATGCCATGGGTCTTCTAAGTTGTCAAATTGTTGTTGCTTTCGAAGCCCTGCAAACTGGAAGTCTTTGTCTCCAGCAAGATCCTAGTAGCCTACTTGCCCTTCTGCGAGTGTGTTACGGCCTGCAGACTGGACAAGAACAACTTTAGGAGTGAACAGTTCAGGCTCTGTCTGGGCAAAGAAGTAGGAGCATGGAAGAAGGACACAAAAATGACCTATGGCTGTTCCAAATGGGCTAAAAAAAACCCCCAACAGCATAGAAACAGGCCTGACTGTAGGGGTGTGTGTGGTACTTTGTAAGAATGTGGATAAAACTAGCAAGTGAGAAAACTTAGTTGCCCTGCCATTTAACATTTATTAGAGGCTTCTACACGCTGCAGATGTTTTAAGAATAAATTCTTGCCATACTTGTAAACGGGAAGCAAGGTGAGCTGAGCTGACCCTTTGTCAGGGAGCAATGAGGGCGGGCTGCTCTGAAAGGGAGAGCAAGCTGAGAGCTGAGTCACAGCAGGGCAGGCAGGGGCAGTGGCCTTACTGACAAAAGAACAAGTCCCACAGTGCCTAAGCAGGAGATCAGAGCAGGTCAGGATGAAGATTTAGGTCAGTGGGATACATGGCCATGCATGGGCATGGCTGCACTAGCTCAAGCAGGGATCAAGAGTGAGAACCTTAGCTGAGATAAACTTGCAGGCAAACCTTGCTGAGGTTTCTCAAAGCCAGACACTTGTAGTGTGCCTGAGTCCAGGCAGCTAGTCCCCTAGAAGATGGAGAACATGTTCAGGGCTCTGACTTTCTATCAAGCCCGCCCAGAACCATCTCTTAGCACAGCTGTGCTTCCTTTGCCAGACAGAAAAGCTTTACATATGGTTGTGTTGAAAGTACAACAGAAGTCTTGTGGCCTGGGTAAAGATGAGAAGTCTTAACCTTTTAAGTCAGCTGTTTGAATGACACTAGTAAACACTGGTGTCATTGTCAAATATTATAGCATCTGTGGTGGCCAAAAGAAAAAATAATATCTACATTTCTTCAGATCTAGCAGCAAAGCTGTTACCATATTTTGGTGAATAGAGTGGATATGTTGTGTAGATCCTGGCCAGGCAGAAGGTGAAGGGTCTTGTCCATGAGCTATGGTGAAGCTTCTCTGGCTTTTCAGTAGGTACATGCAGCAAAAAGGGTTGAATAGCTGAGAGGGTATTTTGACAGAGTAGGGCTTTCAGGTAAGGGTGTACCTAAGGGAGGTGCTGGGATATACTCCTTCTTGTGCTTAGAAAAGCACAGAGGTCTGGGAAACAGTTTGTGAGGGAGAGCTTAGTCCTCTTTGGAGATCTTCCAGGTAACCATATCTTTCCTCAGAGTGAGGCCTGCTAGATCGCAACTGCTTGATGTGTCTTGTCCCCCTTCTCCTTGACAAACATCAGGAACAATCTTTCTGTCCCTAGTGGGAGAAGTTGGCTGTGATGGTAAGTTACTGGTGAAATGACTTGGCCTGTGACTGGACTGGCTGAACCTTCCCATCTCTTCCTGCACTTTCTGTTGCCGGGGGTTTCTTCTAATGTAGCAGAAGCCAGTATGCAGGCTGCTTGAGACCTACAGTCTCTGATGTTGCAGAAAACAGCATATTCTAGGTGAAGGATTAAGGCCAGGCCTTTAATGTGGAACAGCAGATCAAACTGAGCAATATCTCCTGAACGTTTATTATCTTCCACACAATAGGTCAACTGGTTTCCTTAGGCAGCTGGGAAGAGCTGCCCTCAGTCTCACAGGGACAATGGTCAAAGGAGGAGGAAAAGTCCATGCCAAATGGGAGATGGACTGTAGCATGCAGAAGGAGTCAAGAAACAAGTGTCACAAGGGAAGACCCCAGTTTTGTCTGGTTATTGGTTGTCATTTCTTTTGCAGGAGCTGTAGTTGAGGTGGGATGTGAGCATTTCTCCCCCTTCCCCCATTAATTCTGTTCTATGTTCTGTTACTTAAAACTCCTGTCTCATAGCTGTGCAGTAACTGGTCCTACTAGAGCCACACAATANTTATTGGTTGTCATTTCTTTTGCAGGAGCTGTAGTTGAGGTGGGATGTGAGCATTTCTCCCCCTTCCCCCATTAATTCTGTTCTATGTTCTGTTACTTAAAACTCCTGTCTCATAGCTGTGCAGTAACTGGTCCTACTAGAGCCACACAATATGGCTTGCAGGCACAAACTTGCTAGCTTTAACAAAGCCTCGGTGCTGTGTGTGGACTCCTGAAGAAATGGAGAGGAAGAGATATCTATTGGACAACATAACAGAATCAGACAATGGTAGGGGTTGGAGAGGCCCTCTGGAGATCATCTAGTCTAACC